>JAPQNM010000046.1:2714411-2731911 GCA_029783475.1 Metacarcinus magister
AGAGAGGAGGAAGAGAAGGAGGTAATGATGGTGGCAGCGATGGCCATGATGATGGTGGCGATGGCGGCCACGTTGGTGGCGGCGGTGGCAGCAGCTGAGTACAAGATCCGGGTCAAAAGGTCGGTTCTTTCCTGCTTTTACCATACATCACCACCCTCGTTACAAGGTAATTTGCTCAAGAACTTCAGCTTTGCTTCCCCATCTCCGCGCACCTCTGCCAGACCACGGCGGCCTACAGACTTGGCCCGCGGTGAAGCCGGTCCTCCTGTGCTGGAGGTCTCCGCCCTCTGCTCGTGCACGCAGTACCGGCATGACGCAGGCAAGTCAAAAGATTGGTAGCGACTTTTCACGTCCCACCGAAATTACACAACCGGACGTTCGCTCAAGACTTTTGTCGGGGACCGAAGGCCACAATCTCTATCTATCTCTCTCTTTCTCTCTCTTTCTCTCTCTCTCTCTCTGTCTGTCTCTCTCTGTCTCTCTCTCTCTCTCTCTCTCTCTCTCTCTCTCTCTCTCTCTCTCTCTCTCTCTCTCTCTCTCTCTCTCTCTCTCTCTCTCTCTAAACACACACACACACACACACACACACACACACACACACATACACTGGTAGCCGTGGCTGAGACAAGCGAGGCCACCTATGCACACCCTGTAACAACGATCTCATGCTTCAAGCCGCGACGAGTGCAGTGAGTGACTGTGACGAGCCGCTCAAACCTGCCGACGTCTCGGGGTGAAGGGAAGAGAGAGCCCTTGCATGCTCGCCAAGTCTTCGAGTGCCAGCCAGGGCCAGGCACTGATAAGTCCACTGCGGTTCCTGTTACCACAAGTCTCCACCATAACTTCCTCGTTGCCAAAATCCTATCACGTATCTCCTCCTCCTCCTCCTCCTCCTCCTCATCGCCAATTCAGCTGCCTGGTTTTGGTGATGGTGTTCCTGACCACCATGTCCTCCTTCCCGCGTCCCTGACCGACATAAGTACACAAACAATTATGAATATACTTGTACATTACTCAAACAAGCACACACGTACAATCTGATATACGTTAACAAAAACAAATATACATAAACATGCACATTATATATTCTCTGCCTGTCCTCCCGCATCTCTCTCTCTCTCTCTCTCTCTCTCTCTCTCTCTCTCTCTCTCTCTCTCTCTCTCTCTCTCTCTCTCTCTCTCTCTCTCTCTCTCTCTCGTAAACATACAGCCTTACCTACATACATTAATTCCACGTGCAACACCGCCTTCTTCAACACACACGCTGCTTAGAGTTGGGTGCAGCCGAGTGAAAGAGGCGTTGGGGGCGTGAAGGACACAGGCAGTAAGAGGCAGCAGGCACTTGTGTTGTCACCTGCCTCTGCCTGAAGGTCACTCATTCACAACGCACCTTCCTCAATGCTATGCCGTGTCACGCACTTATATACATACATACACCCCAGACTTTTGATGGAGCACGCATGATACACTTTGTAAAGCTAATGATGAGGTGTGCAATGATATAAAAGTATGGTATGTTATCCTTCAGTTGTTTCCCTTGACTATACCATTTTACTACTACTACTACTACTACTGTAAGGGGTCACTCAACAAGTCGTCACCCACTCCACTTCTTTATCCTTGAACTCCACTAACCTACATTTCATCGTGACCCCTTAAGGAAGCGGGCCTTTGTACCCAGTCTCCGTCGGGTTTGAGAAGGGATTATTTTTGCAGGAGGTGGTTGGGTCTGCGTCAGCTGCTGCGGGTCGTGACTGACGGGGGGGAGAAGGGTGAAGGTTGAGGGTAGCTTGCGTCCCGTTACCGCTCTCCCTCCCTTCCTACCTCCTCCTTAGTCGTGACATAATGAAACTCGTCTATCAATCCAGATATGTGTTGCTCTAAAAGTTAGCATCACGATACCACTTTAAGTTATAGTAATGGTCGGTGGTTTGTTAATATATAAGGAGATTCTGAACACTTCCTTTTAACTTCCTTGAACTGCAGCGAGCTTGTTCATTTTATTGCATACCTACTGGTGCTGTATGAAATGTTAGGTGTGTGTGTGTGTGTGTGTGTGTGTGTGTGTGTGTGTGTGTGTGTGTGTGTGTGTGTGTGTGTGTGTTACCCGACAAAGACAGTACCCAATTCCCTTCCTACGGCTATATCAAAGAAAAAATTATTATATTATGGCGTGAGGGTGTGTATTATCTTATCAAGTTAAGGAGACAAGACGTTGTTCTTTTGACTGGCACACCTTTATGTACTTACGAACCACGATGGGACGACTGAATCAAATCTCTTGGTCCTCCCACAGTTGATCACCTTGAGGAGAGCGATCAATAGTTCCCCAACACACTTGCCTGACTGAAGGTGAAATGTATCCGTAGGCGAGTTCAACAATTACCACCAAAACTGTAACATTGTAACGATTCTGGAGCATCACATGTTTAGCATAGTTCGTGGTTTCGTGAGATAATGAACTGCTACACAAAATGCTTCAGGACTTTTAACACCTGGGAGCATAAATAAAAATACAAATACAAAGCTCACCTTGGTAATATAACTCTTACATGAGGAGTTAAGAATTACAAGGCCATCCACCAGCGTCAATAAAAACAATAATGATAATACGAATAAAAAGAAGACCAAAAAAAAACCAAAAAGAAGAAAACCCTCCAAGTTAGTGAGTGTTCTCTGCCTTGTGGAGGAGGTGTGACTTCTGATGTTCGACCATGTTAGGCTAGCATGATAAGGCCTTGAGTCACGCCACTATCTACATGACAGGGGACACTAAACATCAAGAAAGTTATCAAAATTTACTTCCTTCCTTCCTTCCTACTTTTTTTTCTTCTCTCTTCACTTATAGCCTTGTGATTGTCAAGTGCTCATGTGAACTTCAGAACAACTCATGTGGCCTCTAGAGTTGTCATGTTTCCGCATATATGTATTACAAAACATAAATAATAAGAAAAGGAGAGAAGTGAAAACACGGAGTATGACTTGTAACTATCGAACGGAACCAGAAAACGAGTAGTAGTAGTAGTAGTAGTAGTAGTAGTAGTATTTCTTTTATAACCCATTTAATACTCCAAATAAAGCTAATTCACGAAGAAAAAACAAAACACAAACACCACATGATAAAAACATATGCTTTGCTTTAACACCGAACACCGCTGCCAGAGCTCTCACAGCCACCCCGTACCTTGCTCAAGCCAGGTTCTTCACGCACTTTGAGGTTTACTAACGCTTTCAAATGCACCGATAAAACACAAACTTACCCATGCTCCTCAAATAACGAGACCATTATCAGATAGCAACAGGAAAATCAGAGGCAAACCTTGTTGAGTGTTTTCTGTAATCTGGGTCATTTCAACAAAGCTTTGGGTTGATCAAGGATATAGCGCGTGGCAGTAATAGTCACATGTTCAATATGGTAATTTTAGGATACAGTACGTGATGGTAATAAATAAGCGCTCTGCTCAGGTTTTATCGTTCATGTGATACTAAGCATTTTGGAAACCTCAAAAAAAATTGGTTTTAAAACATCAAAATATTGGTAGGAAATTATTCTTTCAACATGTGTTCAGCATGTGTTCAGGAAGTGACTCTTTACACATTAAAACGTAAGTATATGCATAGAAAATGACTCTTCATACACTAAAACATCAACGTATTTTCATTTGCTTATACGTGGAACTCTAAAGGTAAATAGTTATTGAAATATGATGGAATATGGGACAATGAGCCTCACAAAACACTGCACGACCCTCAGTAAATAAAGCACAACCCTACTAATGATGATAATTGCTCATTGCTTCATAGCGCCGCAACAGCTGAGATAATGACAACATAATGAGTATGTAAACAAAAAACAAAAACGAACAAAAATAAACAGGTTAAATAATCATTCAAGGGTCAAATTTAAACAATATAATCACAGATGACCTATTAATTCTACAGCACTAATCTAACATTGCATAAGTTAAGCCTAGTACCAGATAAGACACTACATGTAATCTAGAACAAGTTGATTGTTGTCTGACGGGTTTAAGTGAACACTAATACAAAATAAATAAATAAATAAGAATAAATAAATGAAAACTAAGCCTTATAAAATATCAAAACAAGTTCCATTCCATTTATGCATTTCCCCAAGAGGTTGCCAGATACACTATTATATAAATACTGTCTGTAAACACTATTGGAATACAAATCAATACAGATAATGCGCATCCGGCATGACGATACCCAGACACCTTGCAAAACTGTGTCATCCTTGAGGCGTCCCTTATACCACGTTTCTAAGTGTGGCTCCCTTCCTACAACACAACCTCCCTAACCTACACTACTACTACGCCTCTTCCCTTCTTCCTTTCAAACACCACCATCCTAACCATCACGTACTACATACATAACTCCCCTTCCGCCTCATCCTTCTCTTCATCCTGACCTTCATCTCCCATTTCAATAACCCATTCTTTCCCTTGTTGCAATGGAGTTGATAACACTCTCTGGACACACAATGAATTATGCAAATCGTTTCAGGAGGGAAGGGGAAGGAAAGGGGGGAAGGGGAGGAGGGGAGGTGACCTTTATTTATATGATTGTTTTTCCTTCTATTGTTTTCAAGGATGGAATGCCACGTGATGATCTGTATGTTGTGTTGTGTTGTGTTGTTTGAAGTGTTTCGATGTATTGGATGAAATGTTGTTCCCTTCGATGACTACTTGTTCTCTTCTGCAGCGATGAGAGAGAGAGAGAGAGAGAGAGAGAGAGAGAGAGAGAGAGAGAGAGAGAGAGAGAGAGAGAGAGAGAGAGAGAGAGAGAGAATGTTGCTACTTATAAAACCTTAGGGGAAAAAAGTTGCCCTCATTCTCTCATTCTCTCTCTCTCTCTCTCTCTCTCTCTCTCTCTCTCTCTCTCTCTCTCTCTCTCTCTCACACACACACACACACACACACACATTCATGGACATAATGCACGTGACGGGGAAGGGACCAGACCAAGGTTTGGGTCAGGAGGGACACACAAAGGGACACACTTCCTTTTTTTGCCTCTACTATGACCCTCAGCCTCCATACTTACATAGTACTATATACACACACACACACACACACACACACACACACGTCTCTAGGTCACAGCCTTACCCATACCAATCGTTCCAGGGGGTAATAATGGCTAGCTATCTTGAGTCCAGCACGTGATCTCAAGTCAAGACCGCGGGTGAGCTACATACCACCTTCAACCTCTCTTCCGGGGCCACGTTCCGCTCGCTCCTTCCATCTAAACACATAGGGGCAGCCCTCTGTTCCACCCCACGAAGGGTCGGTTGCCGGCCGGCTGGCGTGTGCAAGAACGGTGGTGACTGGCACATCCTAAGGGCCATCTGAGCAGCGCAACAGCTGGTAATCTAACTGGTCATCCACACAACTACTGACCCACTCATGCTTTGGTCACCGGCTGAACAGGTGAGGTTTCGCAAAGTACTGCTTTTAAACCAGAACCAAAGGGACTCATAGTGACTGTAAAGGGAGTGAGTGACCTCCACCATCACCTTGGCAACTTGCTCAAACAGAAAAAAGGCAATACAAATACAATTCAACGAGCCTGCAGCGGGAAGGAGTTAGACGTGGCGGAAGCGAAGGAAGGAAGGGAGGCAGGGAGGGATTTTACTTCCCCACACCACTCGCCACCCACTGGCCCTGGAAATGACCTACTTACCAAACCCCCCCACCCACCCGCCACGCCACGCCGCGACGCGTACACACACACACACACACACACACACACAGACAGACACACACACACACACACACACACACACACACACACACACACACAGACAGACAGACAGACAGACAGACAGACAGACAGACAGACAGACAGACAGACAGACAGACAGACAGACAGACAGACAGACAGACAGACAGACAGACAGACAGACACACACACACACACACACACACACATAGACAGACAGAGACACACACACACACACACAGACACACACACACACACACACACACACACACAGTCGCACGAAGGAAAAGGAGAGACAGAGAGAGAGGCGAGTAAGCAGAGCGTGGCTACACCTCAAGGGAAGGGTGGGAGGGGTGGGAAGAATTACTTCGCCACCCACGCAAACCTTTCCTACTCCTGCCGAGGTACCCAGGCATCACCCAAGCCTCCTCCATCACGTGTATCGCAGCGTGAGACTTGTATTAGAGCGCGCCACACACCCCTCCCTCATTAGTGGTGCAGACCAGATCCATCCACTGAACCTGATATAATTTGGCTTTGCATGGTTTGGTCTTGCATTCACCTTCGCTTCATGGGAGTGCAGCAAGTCCTGTTTAATTTTCCTTGTGTGTAACGTTAAACCGGAAATCTTACTTCCTTTTTATGTGTAATAAAGTTTATCTTCTTGTTCCTTCAGATTTATGCGCCGGAAGGGTCTGCACGGTGCCTTAGCTTTAGATATTTTCCTAGTTACAGCACCAGCGCCAGAGTTACGTACAAACCATTTTCCTTGCACGTTACGTAAGCACGCCAGCGGCACGCCTTAGTGATGCCAGTTACACCACTCACTCCTCGACGCTCCAGTGTTTCCTCTTTATATTTTTCGTAACTCGATTGTGAATTCTCACCCCAGCGACGCAGAAATCTCACACGCATTTCAGTGTTTTGTTTCGTAAGGATTCACAGGCAGACATGTAAGGATTCTGGCCGAACATTAACTTATGCCACGTGATTATAGTGCAGTACAGTACAATATAGTACAATACAGTATATACGTTTGCCACACTCCCAGCACTTTGTTATTAATATATGTTATTCATGTTCTCGATACGATTTTTCCACGGCCTCTTCTACACGTGCGTCCTGTTCACTCTATCCTTTACTCCTCCAGCCGTATCACAGCTAGATCTAGTTTAAAGCTTTCCAAAACAGATATTTCAAACAGACTCGAATAGATCAGTTTATATTTGGTTACAGGTGCAGTAATCTTGTAGCAGCCATTGAAACTTTTCATGGAATGTAACCTTTCCTTATAGAGAAACGTCCCCGATCAACTGCTTTGTATACAAGAGTGACAGACATAACGTATTACATGCAAGAGTGGGTTTACTCCATGCACATACTACACACTTAATTCTACAGTGGTGCCTTTCTTACGTCAGTCACAGCATGAAAGGTTCAGTGTGAGGGATCAACTTCCAAGGACCAATTTCTTGTGAGTGTCTCTGTGTAGTCTTGGATGCACGGGATGACTGCGATACTCTCACGTTTAAGAGGCGCCTCTGTCACTACCCTGATGCAACACTATCCCGCGTTAGAGCGAAAGGGATGGGAGACACGGAACCACAGGGAAGGAAAGTGTACAATGGTGTGGAAAAAATGTACCGGCGGTGAAAGGGGAAGGAGCGAGACGCCAAAACAAGACGCGTATATTGGACAGAGGAGTAAAAATAAAGGAATGGGAGAAATAAGAGGAGGGCGGAGGTGGTGGGCGTAACGTGTAACAGCCCCACATCACTGTCATCATCCACTACCTCCCTCCATGTCCTCAACACCCTAGGGTACCGCGGAGCCTAGCAAAGCAGCCTGAACGAGACCTTGACGATTCCTCCCTCAGGTCACACACGCACGTACTGTTGCATAAAATAACACATCATTTCCATCTGTTCCTTCAGACTCGTGTTTATAATCAATGTTACTCGTTCAACAGTATAAAAAGCTGTACTAATCTACAACCACATTATTAGTATGCACTGGATGTAATATTAGTGGTAGTAATGACCCCCGGTACTTGGCGAGGTAGGTCTGCACAGAGAGGCTATACGCAGGTAACAGGTGGCGGGGCAGACACCGCCCAGCAGGATGCCTACCGTGTCGCGTTGCTAGCCCCGGCCTGTTGCTGGACTTGGAGGCGCATCACGTCACGGGGAGGAAAGACACAATGCTCAAAACGATTATGTACACACACCCTGGCATTTCCTGACCACAGCTTCCACTAGCAACACGATCCGTCCACACACACCTGATGGCATCACCCTCATCAGAACAAAGGACGCACTCAAGGCATTCAAGCGACTCCCCTCGACCCCTGTGCTCCTGAGCGGGTGGAAGCGTCGGGGCGCGGCACACAGTGGGGGTGGAGAGTGCCGCGCCTCACAAGGGTTGGTGCTAGGCGGTGGGGAGCCTGGCAGCAGACCGGGAGGGAAGGTGGAACGTACCCTGCAGGACGAATAGAGGTCGTACTACTACCTGAAGTATCACCTCACGATTCAAGTTTAGACTCAAATTATATAGCAACGTACAAAGTGTGGTGAGGGTGGGTGTTGAGTGGGCCAGGTGTATATAAGCAAGGCTATAGTACTGTAGCAGCAGCTGAGTAGCTTTGCACAGACCTACGCGTCACTTGACAGGTGGAGGGAGGGAGGGAGAGAGGGAGGAAAGGAGGGAGGGATGGAGGTAGGTAGGTAGGTAGGTGGAGTGTGGAAGGATGGCAGGGCAGAGGGGAAGTGGAGGTATGTGGAAGACCGAGGAAGGGCAGGTAGAGGTGAGGGTAGCCTTGAAGCTTCCACATAGTCCCTGCCACCTAGTACATACAAACACCCTCGAGGAGCATCACCAACACCGTCATTACAACGTTGTAGCCTCCCTAACCACACCCTTCCTTACACGTGTAGGAAATCCTTTTCTTCCCCTGATCTCTCTTCTGCAGGTAAAAAAAAAAAAGGTAAATGGACAGTGTTCCCAGAAGGCACACCCTTTTACCTAAGTGAATGGCTGAAACACTCACTCTCTATTCCCACACTTATCGCCTCTACACCGATTACCCAACTGATACAGAAGAAGCGCGCGACTTTCTCAAAAAAAAAAACTAAAAAAAAAGAAAATAAATGAAAAGGTGGGAAGAGGAGGTGATGAGTGGGAATAACGGAACAAAACGCAGAGGAACAATAGCAGCGTGGAAAGCACGTCACCAGACAATGTGATACGCACACACACGAGATGCGGCCTGGATACAGAAGGGGGATTTCATACTATACCAAGAGGGTAGGGAGAGCGAGGGCACTACTTGTACAAGGCCGAAGACTAGAGATTTACACTACCACCACCACCACCACCACCACCTGGAGAATGAAGGAAGGGTGGTGGGGACTATACGCCAAGGGAATAAGGGCTTTTGGTGACCAGTAATGTGAGTCAGCATGTTACTTGAGGCGAGGCAGGGGTGAGGCAGGGGTGAGGCAGGGACGGAGGGCGGGAAGGAGGTGGGAACAGGTGGTTGGTTCATTTATTTACCCGAGGTGAATGGAGGCCACGGCAAGACACATGAATGGTACGGGCAGGAACGGCGGACGGTGCGCTGCCCGAGAGAGGAGGAGGAGGAGGAGGAGGAGGAGGAGGAGGAGGAGGAGGAGGAGGAGGAGGAGGAGGAGGAGGAGGAGGAGGAGGAGGAGGAGGAGGAGGAGGAGGAAGAAGAAGAAGGAGGATTGCTTGAGTTGCTACGCGAAGGATCACTTTACCTCCAAAAAGTAACCACACTGTTTGGGTCCCACTGCTAATTACCTTCTTGCCAAGACACACAGATGGACGGACGTAAGACAAACAAATCTAGCAAGGGGGGGGAGGGATGGGCGGGGGGAAGGTAATGTTACTGAATATAGTACTTCTCTCTCTCTCTCTCTCTCTCTCTCTCTCTCTCTCTCTCTCTCTCTCTCTCTCTCTCTCTCTCTCTCTCTCTCTCTCTCTCTCTCTCTCTCTCTCTCAAGTCCCTCATCACTTTGCCGGGTAATTTCAAGACACGGAGCAAGGTAATCACGACTGCTATAATACATTCACCTTCCCTATGACCTGACCTAACGAGGGGGCAGAGGTCTCCCCCTCAAGATAACGATGCTCATAGAACCCCAGCAGGTCTCGGGGCTAAAGGTGGAAGGGCGGCGTTAAGATACTAATACAAGATCAAGTTAGTGAGACATTGATGTAAAGGGAGTAAGACCGGCGGAAAATAAGGTAAGGTGCAGCGCTGACAAGATACAAAAACAAGTGAAGGCTAAGAACAGACGTTTTTTTTTTTTTTATATATATTTTTTTCCGAAGTGAGTCTTGAATTCTACAGGCAAGTCGATCCGATCATTCATGAGTATTTGACGCCCCAGGGAAGCACGACTAGAGAGAGGTTAGTGCTCCCAGCCCCTCCAAGGTCCCCACGACCCTCAACGCCACTCTCTCCACAGCTGCCCCCTCACCCCTTCCCCTCACCCCCACAATGGATGCAACTCACGCATTTGTCGAGAAACAGAGCACAGAAAAAGCGCACTCCCCCCCTACACACCCTCCCTCAACCTCGCTCTTTTAACCCCCTCCACTCCCCTTCTCTCCTCCTTTACGCTTCTCAGTCTCATGCTCACTAAAGAGGGAGAGAGAAAAAAACCGGTTTCTCTCTCCCCTCTCTTCATTCCTGCTTCCCTTCCACTCCCTTATCCGGAAATGGAGGTAAGTATACACGCTAATATCACATGCATGAATACTAAAGATAAGGTATATAGGCACACACACACACACACACACACACACACACACACACACACACACACACACACTAAAGTAACCTAAGAGCACATATATTTAGTACCATAATTGTGAACTATACTGGAAAGCTTCGTCACCATCGCCTGTTCTTCAAACTCGAGTCTATAAAATGAGTTTCGTTGATACAACATTCTTCTCACTGTCCCAAGGTCTCAAGGTAGTTTTTCAATATTACATGGTATCGCTTCTTTCCCGGTCATTTTCAGCATGAGGGAAAGGGGGGGAGGAGCCTTCTAGTGTTCTATCTTTCTCTAACAATAATAGTTAATAAGATGTTCTCTTAATTGTTCTTGCTATCTTAACCTCAATATTCCCTGTCCCTTACCTTCGCCAGGGACCATCTCATCACACTCACCTGGGGAAAGAAAAGACGTGTTAAGAAGCATTACGATTTACGAGACGAGAACAGCAGTCATCACATGTGGGGTTTTGTTTTGGTGTGTGTGTGTGTGTGTGTGTGTGTGTGTGTGTGTGTGTGTGTGTGTGTGTGTGTGTGTGTGTGTGTGTGTGTGTGTGTGTGTGTGTGTGTGTGCGTCGCAGGGAGTGATGGTGAGTGGGAGACCAACTCTCACGCACAAGCCAGGAAAGGCGACGAGGTTGCACCACACACTGCCTCTTTTCCTTATATAGCCACTGCGCACACACACATACACACATACACATACACATACACACACACACACACACTACAAATACACACACACACACACACACACACACACACACACACCCTACAAACACACACACACCCTACAAACACACACACATACACACATATACACCCTACAAACACACATAGACACACACACACATCTACTACCATTACAAAACAGGCAACATTTGTGGGGTGCTTTTGGATACGAACGTGAGAAGTATAAAACACGAGGTTACCGACAATGACGCATCAATGTCGCGAGTGATTCACTACGCTGCTGAATAAATAAACACACTGGTCTTTGGGGGGGTGGTGGGAGGGGTGGCGGGCTGCTGGGAAGGAAGGAGAAAGGGCCAGATTGCACATTAGTGTCACTCAACAGACGAAAGATAATTGAGTCTGGAAAGCAATCTGAGTTGAGGATGTACACTTGAACTCTCTTCTCTAAGCCCAAACAAGCCTGAGGAACACCATAAATATGAAAGACAAACCCAAACGTGAATATTTTTAAGCTTATCACTCTATACTTGATGAGAGAATTAATGCAATACCTGCTCTTGCATTATGAAGATGGATACCAAGACCTCGATACTGAATAGATTAAGTCCTTGAGGCCACAGTGGGGTGTTTGCAGGACTGGAGGAAGCATTGAGAAGGCAAGTGCAGGGGAATGATGCACATGGAGACAGCAAGTGATGCAAGACGGCTGGGAAGTGGGTTTGTAGGGAGGGAGATAAGGAATGCTGATGAGACGTATAGCCTTGGGCACCACCCTATTTAAAGTTGTTGATGTATGTTGTTAGTGTGTGTGTGTGTGTGTGTGTGTGTGTGTGTGTGTGTGTGTGTGTGTGTGTGTGTGTGTGTGTGTGTGTGTGTGTGTGTGTGTGTGAAAAAAATCTATACCATGAGTGTATGTATTCGTGGTGCATACAAGGATAAATGAGATCACTGCATATGGTCAACAGCTGAGTAGTGTGGAAATAGCACACACATATATTCACACATACACACACACACACACACACACACACACACACACACACACACACACACAGTTCGGACAAGTTCAACAAGGGACGTATAGTACATAGCAAAACTCTACACCTGAGATCGAAATGGTGAAATGCAAGAGAAGGATACACAAGACCGGTGTAAAAGGCAGAGATTAATAGCATGGAAAGGTTAACGTATAATCAACGAGGAAGAAAAAAATATTCAACTGACAAGTGAGAGAAGACATTTATATTTTCTTTATCAATTGTTCACTTAAATCCTCAACAGAAAAGGAGGTAAAAGAAGATACATTTACCAGGAGTATTTTTTTCCTCATATTTTTTCTTCACGAGTCCATTGAGACCCAACATATGAGAACAAAACTGACTTAGTACTGTTGAACTATACTTATCCAGCGTTCCGGAAACAATGCAGTAAACATGTGTGTGTTACGTGAATGTGGAGTGAAGAAGCTGACAGAACAAAACCATAAAAAACAGCCACGAGGAGCTACACGTCATACAGAATACGAGTTGTGTATGTAGAAAACAGCTGTGTGTGTGTGTGTGTGTGTGTGTGTGTGTGTGTGTGTAAAACGTCCTAAATTCCAGACGACCACATGTGACTGATGTAGATGCACCGTCACCTTCTTCCCCTACTACAACACAACCCAAAGAATTCACTGCCTGGACACACTCACCATGGTAAATAAATGTGTCTATAAGTATGCATCTAGTTTGTACTTATAACAATTATTTCAAAACACACTTACATACACACACATACAGTCACAAGAGGAAAACTAAACCTGTCTTTAAACCAGGGCAAGAGACCATCTGTTTTACCTTCACAAAACAAATAATAAATAAATAAATAAATAAAGTAAACAAAATTCTATATAGACAGGTGCACAGGGTTCGAAGGCAGCTGTTGTTCACCCCAAAAGTACGTACATCATCGTTTGCAGGAAATATTACGCACACAAACATAAACACAAGTTAACACACACATAAAACCAGGTATAAATGAGAAAAGCAACATTCATTCTCTCTCTCTCTCTCTCTCTCTCTCTCTCTCTCTCTCTCTCTCTCTCTCTCTCTCTCTCTCTCTCTCTCTCTCTCTCTCTCTCTCTCCCCTCCCTCCCTCCTAAACCAGTACGTACTTTCATCTCATCCCACATCCCACATCGCACAGAACAGAGGTAATGACCTGAACCTATGACGTAACCTTAACTACAATCACCCACACATTTCTTAACCAGCAACGTCTTAGGTAGTCTTGTGTGTGTGTGTGTGTGTGTGTGTGTGTGTGTGTGTGTGTGTGTGTGTGTGTGTGTGTGTGTGTGTGTGTGTGTGTGTGTGTGTGTGTGTAGGTGTGTGTCAGCAAATAAGTTTATCACATGTGTTTGCTTGCATTTACCACATCGGCTTGGTAACAACTTTCTGGCCGGGAGGTGTGTGCATGCAAAGGTGTGTGTGTGTGTGTATGTGTGGGTAGTCTCTCTCTCTCTCTCTCTCTCTCTCTCTCTCTCTCTCTCTCTCTCTCTCTCTCTCTCTCTCTCTCTCTCTCTCTCTCTCTCTCTCTCTCTCTTCAAACACCAATATAAATAAAGAAAACACCTCATATTATTTTTATTTACTTCTCTCTTCTTTTTTTTTTTATCCCCCATAGTGAAGACTGCAATCTTTACACAACCTGTTTTATTGTACGTGCGCGGAAGTGGCAAGGGAGCCGAGCGGAGGTGGATGACATCACGTTAAAAAAAAAACACAAACAATTAAATCAAAACCCAAGGACCAAAAAAAAAAGATAGATAAACTAGGAAGCATAGCAAAAACTAAATAAATAAATAAAAAAAAAATAATAAATAAAATAAATAAATAAATACAAATATGATTATAATAAAAATATGGACCAAAAATAAAAACAAAATAAAAGCCTTCATGTCCCTTCTATACAAGGTTAAGGTCGCGACATGTCTAGTGCAAAGTGAGGAGAAGAAGAAGGAGAAGGAGGAGGAGGAGGAGGAGGAGGAGGAGGAGGAGGAGGAGGAGGAGGAGGAGGAGGAGGAGGAGGAGGAGGAGGAACAAAAATAAGAAAATAGAAGGATGAGGAGGATGAGAAGCGGACAACTAGAGGTCGACGGTAGGAGGAGGAGGCGGAGGCGGAGGAGGAGGAGGAGGAGGAGGAGGAGGAGGAGGAGGAGGAGGAGGAGGAGGAGGAGAAGAAAGAAGAAGAGGAAGCGAAGGCGGTGGAGGAGGACCAGGTGCCAGGTGATCCGTCCAGATATCAGGTTTTGCAGGTAACTTCACCTCACATAATCTCTTGTTTCCTGGTCCTTGTCTGCTGCCTTACCTACACTTACTCATCACGGGCTTAGGCTGCCAGACAACCTGACAACCTAACCCTCTGCCCTACAGCCTTGCCAGTGAAGTAACAACACATAATGCACCGCCAGTAAGCGAGGCCCAGCGTGGCGCTCAACGGGAAGGAGTGAATCAGCAGGAAGCGGGATTGGTAGTGTAGTGTAGGTGGTGGCGGTGTGGCAGGTCAACGAACTACCCCATGCCCACATCCCACAGCCTACACTACACTTATAAACCCAGTAAATACACACTCACCCACACGCTGCTACCACCACCAAAAGTGCGGCGGTTAAGTGTAGTGTAGTGTAGTGTAGTACAACCTATTCCACGTGCCATCTACTGCAACACTAAACTAAGATAACTTCGTGATAGCTTCCACAGTAGCGTTGAAATCTCTTCCATAATCGCCTCCCCCTCTCATCCCTACGGTACTTTGAACACTGTATACATTATCTAAGACAAGTTTACACGTCGCTAAACACTCACTGATGCTACTAATAAACATGTTCAACCGACATCACCTACCTGGTTGTAACAGGTAGGTAGGGCGGGTGTGTTTAAGCTGTCACGCCGAAATAGAGTCTCTCATTACAGGTTAAAAAATAAACGCAAAAAATAAAGACTTGAAGCGTCCGCCTCCTTAATAGGTGAGCGTTAATGAGGGATTATTGCAAAACTTTCAACCTGTCACGATCTCCTCACGTTAACTAATCCCCGTAGTGCTAAATGTGGGTTAAGTTAATTATCCCGAGCATGACACAAGGTAATTTGAAGCTGAATAAAATGCAACGGTGTCTTCCTATAAAAGCACATTGCGTTTGGTAAATCTAATTCTTATCGACCATACCGTACGAAAAGCCTGACCCGGCCCACACTCCTAAAAAGGCTCTCTCATCCTTTTTTCCTATTTTTTTTCTCTGTGCGTCTGAAGAGGTTAATTTTTCGCTGTCATTTGTGTTCGACGTTCCTTGTTTGAGCTTAGCATGTTTAGTTTTTTTTTGGGGGGGGGCGGGGAAGGGGTGGGCCATGGTGGTTAAGGATTTGTGTTATATGTATATTTACCTTGTGTTCTATGCTATACGTTATGTGATTATGTGGTTAATCAATATATCTATTCGTTTATCTATCTATATATCTATCATACCTCTGCGTGCTAATAAGGAGAAAGGCTGGAATTGGAGTGTATCAACATCCTGAAATTAAAAAATGTAATCTAGTTGAGTAAACCGCATTGCACCACGTAACATTACATGGGAAGGTGTGGTGGAGGGGGAAGGCGGCGGAGGCGAGGCAAGAGGGCTGCGCTGCGCCGGCTGAACCCTACAAGAGGAAGCTAAGGTGGAAGAATCAGTGCCCTCAGAACTCCACAGAAACGAGCAACGGTTCCCAGACCCACACAACCCGTGCCTGGGTGTGAGTGGGGGCGGGATGGTGAGGATGACGACAGGAGGAGGAGGAGGAGGAGGAAGGAGGAGGAGGAAGGAGGAGGAGGGAGAAGTAGTGCGGTGTGAGTGGCCGCCTGCCCCACTGACATACTCCTTGGACACGCACCCACCCAACCCTCCCTCCCTTCCTTCCCTTCCTCCCCAACGCCGCCACATACACTCCCACACACTTCACTTCCCCGACACACTCCACGCACACCCCCACAACACCCCCGCCCCGCCACACCCGCTGCCACACGACACAACCGCCACCCTCTCACTTGGAATCACAAACCATGAACAAATTTACACAATATGATGGCACCACACATACAACACCCTCTTACTAACATACAGGAGGAGGAGGAGGAGGAGGAGGAGGAGGAGGAGGAGGAGGAGGAAGATAACAATAAATACAAAAATATCACAACAAAATCAAACTTGACACTAATACTTCAATTGTGTTATCACCTCAAATGCATGCACACATCCTTGACCTAATCTACTTTAAAGACAACAAAACCGTTATCATGATACACAGTTATTTAGGATTTAGTTACGTGACTCTGACCTCCATACACAGAACTAGTGCCCTCTGCTTATGCATTAATGAAGTTAAGGTCGGTGAGGACATCCGTGTGTGGCTACGCATCCTAATGAACAGAATAATAGTATGATCATGATTTACCGATGTTGAAATTACTAATACTCAAGGTCGAAAGGTTTAAGGAATACAACTGAAAATCATGTTAACAAAGGCCTTTAGTATGACAATCAAGCATGACTCTTTATATTTATGGGACGACGTATTATAGTGTGACCTCTAAGTTACGGCGTCACTACCATTACATCACACAAAACACTTCCTTTATTGGTGCACGATATAAATCTTTAAGTAAGTGTAACATATAATTGCACTAATTATACACACATGACAAGTAAAAAAAAACAACAATACGTTACGAACACTTATAAAACAATATCTAGATGGAGAGATGAGCTCGTAAGTTTTGCTTGGGTAACCTGGAATAGACGGGCAGCAGAGAGGAGTGGAAGGAATTAGGGAAGACCTTTGTTCTGCAGTTGATAAAAATAATAATAATGATAATGATGATGACAAATATTCCAGCATCCAGTCTCAGGAACTTCACTACATACTACTAATCCTCCACTATAACCCAATGCTATAAAAAACAACAACTGCTAATGGTACTGATCGACAAAGGAAGGATCACATGCCGCCTAGTGTAAGCAGCGACGCGGCGGGAACAAGGAGTCTCCCCCACCGACCTATTTTCTCACCAATCATTGTAACCAAAGGAAGGAAGAAAGAGAGGGAGGGAGGGAGGGAGGAAGGGGGGAGAGATGGCAACAGCACGAGGTGGGTGACGCTCCTCCAAGAACAAAGACGAAGAGGGAAGCGCAGGTGGGGGTGGAAGGCGGTGAGGAAGGAGGAGGGGCGGGAGTGTGTGT
>JAPQNM010000046.1:2739411-2851911 GCA_029783475.1 Metacarcinus magister
TGAGACAATAAAAACCCACATGAATAAATAAATAAATAAATAAAAATAAAAATAAATACAATCAGTCAATAAATAAATAAATATTCAAACAAAACACAGAAAAAGAAACTCGGAAGTGGTGGTGGTGGTGGTAAAAACACATATAGTAAAACAACAAGACAAAGAGAAGGACATTTACGCAGGTGTTGGCAGTGAATACAGGTGTGTTGAGAGAGAGAGAGAGAGAGAGAGAGAGAGAGAGAGAGAGAGAGAGAGAGAGAGAGAGAGAGAGAGAGAGAGAGAGAAGGAATACATCCGTGGTGCAGTCTCTCGTTGTAGTCTCTCGTGACGGGATTAATGAGGGAAGATATGATGAATATAACTCCAGTGACTCCGTAAAGCAGCCATGCAGACAACCTCTTTCCACGCCCCGCCACGCCATGCCACGCCCTGCACTTGTCTCCACCACTGTCTAGCACTCTTCAAAGGCTTCCATCATGCATTACCTCCCTTGTTATCACGCCACGCCACGCCACGCCACGCCACGCCACGCCACGCCGCGCCGCCTCAACCTTATACTGACATGACTCTTAACTTGTTTAATAATATGTGTTTTGCGCTTTACTTTTATATCTGGTAATAGTTCAATGGTTCTTTCGACTTCGACTTGGGTTATTTTTTGGGTTTATTCAGAACTTTTCCTACATTTTACAACGCTCTGTCACCCTGGATCAATTGTTAAATGCTTCCGTATTCGTACCTTCACTTTACTGCTGTTGGCAATACCTACACACACAGACAGAGACACGCACACACACACACACACACACACATGACGTAAACCATGACACACACTGGCGCCGACACGTGACACGCGGACAAAGGTAAAAGTGTGTGTGTGTGTGTGTGTGTGTGTGTGTGTGTGTGTGTGTGTGTGTGTGTGTGTGTGTGTGTGTGTGTGTGTGTGTGTGTGTGTGTGTGTGAGTTTATGTACGTGTGTGATAACTAATAACTGTGTGTGTGTGTGTGTTCAAGTTCATTAAAACAAAAATACAATACTGCATAAACAAGCCTGAGATAGTGTTTAGTGCTGTAGGGCAAGAGGTGCGAAGGGGAGGGCGGGAGGTGGAAACTATTGGCGGGAGGGAGAGAGAGAGAGAGAGAGCGTGGCTGCAGCAGTAGACCCTGGGAGAAAGCTGCAGCAACACAAAAGACATGCATGAGAGAGAGAGAGAGAGAGAGAGAGAGAGAGAGAGAGAGAGAGAGAGAGAGAGAGAGAGAGAGAGAGAGAGAGAGAGAGAGAGAGAGAGAGATTAACACAGTACATTATATCTAGTTATAAAAATACACAGTCCTTCCTCTATAACTCAAATTCAACAAGGAAAACTATATAGGAGTATAACACACACACACACACACACACACACACACACACACACACACACACACACACACACACACACACACACATAAAACAAGACAAAGCCAACTGCATACAAGCTTCCCTTTAATATTCACTTGACAAGAAATAACACACTTTCTCATTTAAAGTCAAGAGCAGCGATACACAACCTTCAGGACTCAGTATGAAGGACGGCAACAATGTCTCTCTAAGGACCTCAACCTCGAGTCCTGATAACACACATCTTGCGACATTGATCACTCTCCCCTGACCTGACCTGACCTGACCTCCTCCTCTTCCTGTTCCCGTCACGGCCCCTACTGACCCATGCTTTGGTAACTGGACCTCCCCTCCCCTCTTATTGTTCTCTTGTATACTGATCTTCCTTATATAGTATGGTTGTTATACGTTGTGAAATTATCTTGGTCCACACACACACACACACACACAAGCACGTATGTACATGAAAGGAAAATATTTAATAAATCATTCATAAAAGTAAGCAGTGTACCAAGGTGAAATGCAGTAACCGTGACACGTCTACCGATGAGAGTGGGAATGAAAGTTTCTGAAAGTCGCTGCCGGTGGGAAGGAAAGGAGGCATGGTAAATGTAGCCTTCACACTTCTCGTCAGTACAAAATTTTCCTTCTAGCTACACGAGGGGGGGGGGATGAAGACTCACACCTATCAACACATGCTACCTAACCTAACCTTCCTAATTGCTTCCACACCTAACACCAACACATGTAACACACCCACTACACACACACACACACACACACACACACACACACACACACACACACACACACACACACACACACAATGGAATCGACAAAATAAATTCTTCACTTCAAATCTAAACAATTATATATAAAAAAAGAGTCAAATCCTATTCAATTCGCGTGATGTGGTCTTCAAATTATATTCAATTAATATATCAAAAAGAATAAAAATCACACTCTGATTCAATTTGTTCTGCTTGCTTTTACCACAATTCGTGGATTTAAGTTTCATAGAATTTCATAATGGCAGTTATTTCGCAGCAATTGAGATTAAAAAAAAAAAAAGAAGATAAAAATCACGTACTGAAGAAGTATAACACAAAAATAATGTTCTCCAAATGAAACATGAAACGTAGACAGATAAGGTGAAACAATCATCAAAAACATGAAACACTGAAGGTAAGACATTTCATAATCTTGCTGTTTTACATCTACAAAAAAAATATCTACTCATTTCTCAAAGTCAGAATTATTACATTACAAAATAAATCTGTCATAATATAAGTCATTGCACAACACTCACCTTGAATAAACACAACATAAAAAAAGGATAATATAGCAGCCACATAAAAAAAAAGAGTCATGTTGCTGAAGCCAAGACAGCACGAGTTCAAGGTAATACACTGAGTCATTCAGTTCATTGTACATACAAAAAAATAAATAAACAAAATCATTCATATAATTTCATCAAAAGTCACACATTTTCTCTATCGATTATAACTCAATTAACACCTAAGCAATGTGTGTGTGTGTGTGTGTGTGTGTGTGTGTGTGTGTGTGTGTGTGTGTGTGTGTGTGTGTGTGTGTGTGTGTGTGTGTGTGTGTAAGGAGAACGTGGTGTTTCTTGTGAGCGACCTAATTGAACTATCACGCCGGCCGTAGCAATAGACTGACTGGCAAAAGGTCACCAGAAAATCAGTTATCTCCTCCCCATCCACTTTCCTCCTCACCAGTACTTATTTTCCTCCTCTCATGATTTTGACTAATAATATTCAAACACACACACACACACACACACACACACACACACACACACAC
This sequence comes from Metacarcinus magister, assembly GCA_029783475.1. Taxonomy (NCBI): domain Eukaryota; kingdom Metazoa; phylum Arthropoda; class Malacostraca; order Decapoda; family Cancridae; genus Metacarcinus; species Metacarcinus magister. Next base: position 2,742,617 of record JAPQNM010000046.1, read on the forward strand.
ACACACACACACACACATCCGAAAACTGTGGTGGTGGGCCTGAAGCGGATGCCTAAATGGGTGAGAGTGGGGTGGGTGCAAGAAAGCAGAAGTGGGTGGGATGGAGGTGGTGGGGTGATGGTGGAGGTGGAGGTGGAGGTGGGACGGAGAGAGTGAGGGTCGACTAAACACACTTTCTACCGAGAGAACCATCGTACCCAGCTTCTGCCCCCCACCCCCCCGCCCCCCAACATACACACTCCACTCCGACCCCACCACAATGCAATACACCAACACCTCAACACCCAACAGCTGCCACTCTGCCATTAATCCTCAAGCACACACTCAAAATTAACCTCACCTGCCCATTAATCATGCTGCACACACTTGCACGAATGATAACCTTCCATCCACATCTGAAGAAGTGACTCAAACACGCGCACACAGTCACTCATACAGACAGACAGACATACTTAATGCAGATAATGATGGCGCTTCATACACACATACTAGCAGGAAATAGTGACGTTATGGTGAACAGGATCTTGGGTGGTATTGCCAAACTTTCCACACACATACACACACACACACACACACAGACACACAGACACTGCATGACCTACCCCACCGCTGCGCTCTTTGAATCCCCTTAAAGACAGCCTTGGATGAGATGATGAGGAGGAGAATGAGGATGATAAGGAGGCTGAGGGTGCCACATGTGCCAGCTCTCGGGAATTGAGGGTACCAGGCAAGTTATCGAATCTCTTTCCCTCCGTGCCTTGTAAGGTAATGCAAACCGGAGAAAGGAAAGGGCATGGGGGATATTTACACACGAGTACCTTATGGTCTGACATAGTAAAAAATATAACTCTAAAAACTCCTTTACTCTCTGTTCGATGGAGCGTGATGGCGGGCGTGCGGGTGGGCGGACGGGCGGCGTCTGGCAACACTATCAGGTTTAATTCCGTAACTCAGTACTTTAGAAACTGTTGCACACTTCGACACCTTTACTGCAGGTGCGACCGTGACGATTTTTACGCCACACCAGGTATTGCCCTCGTTACAACAGCCTCTTCCAGTGCAATCATGAACACGATCACTCCCTCACTTACTCTCCTCAACAAAGTGTCACGTTGTTAGCGAAGTCACTAGTGCAAAAGTATGGCTGGTTGACCTCACCAAGACGCCACCAACTCCTTCAAAGCTTCACAATACACATTCTACCAGAGAGAATTTTCCCTTCCTCAACCTCAACTATAACTACATTTACGAGCAACGAGAGTACCAATAAACACATTTTGTCTGTAACGTGTATATAGTTTGCACTTTCATGAATCAAAAATATTTCCCCGGAAAAAAAACCCATCATGTAGCGAGGATGCCAGCTGTTCAATTTACGATGTAGCGACGATAGGAGGAGGCATTGTGGACGGGGGGAGGGGGTCTCTCTCTCTCTCTCTCTCTCTCTCTCTCTCTCTCTCTCTCTCTCTCTCTCTCTCTCTCTCTCTCTCTCTCTCTCTCTCTCTCTCTCTCTGTACTCAACCACCATCGCTCAACTTTCACGCGCCCCCCACCGCCCCCCTTACTTGACCTGCCCCCTCTGTGCCCTTCCCCTGTACTTCACTACACCCGCGGCCTCGAGTGGATGGCGGCAACACACTACCACACATCGCAGCCTACCACCGCCTGTCGCCTCTACTGCTGTTACTGATGCTTGATGAGAAACACTAATAGAAGACAGGTGTAAGTCTGGGTGAGCTTCCTTAACTATCCTTTCGTTTACCTGTTACTTTCACCATCGTAGTAATAGGTAATCTTGCTTAATCATTTTTTCATTCACCTGTTACCACCTCCATCACTAGAAAAAAACAATACTATGAACTCACCTGACACTCAAGGCATTTAAATCAGTCACGTACCTGTGGAAAAAAAGAAAGGAAATGAGGTTAATATAATGTTACAAATACCAGTAACCACCGTAACCAAAACCACAGCAGTAATAATAATAATAATAATACCGATGATAATGTGTATATAAACCTTGCCTTTTCCACTACACTAACACGCACCCAAGCAGGAAAAACAATGATGATAATAATAAGAATAATAATGTAAACCCACATCACGTTTTATTCTGGATTTCTTAGACACACACAAAAAGTTCCCAGAGGACTTCTCACCCCTCCGCCCTCGCCTTTTACGACACACAGATTCTCTTAAACGCCTTCTACCCCGGCAGAACGTCTATCACTGCCATTAAAAGTAAAACAAATCGTCTTAACTATCTCGTTATATCCTCACCAAGGGCTTCACTTTGTACCTATTCACCATTAGATATGTACGTTTATGGTGCACAGTATACTTATGTGGGAATATAAACTCGGAATTACACAAAGAAAGTAGAGTGTGTGGAAAATAAGCAGTAATCTTTCAAAATAATCTGGCTCTATAAAGGATTGAAGAAAAAAAACACACACGAAACCCATCTCTATCAATAAAACTGCATCACTCGCTTCTTTTGTTTCACGTTAACTGATAAGATAAATAGTATAAAAAAAAAACCTCGCATATGATTTCTTTTGTCTCATGAGCACCTTGCTTCCAACCACGTGTCTCAGGATCACCACCTGGAGCCTCTCCTTGATATCTTCTCTATTGTTACGTTCAAATACAATTGATTATGACCTTCAACACAAGACACCTCCACCCCAACCCTAGCACATCACACTTCTCACACCGTCCTTGCTATAAGAGTACTCGAGGTAGTATAAGAAGTAGTAGTTGTTTTTGTCCCTCTATCATGTCTAATCACGTACTCTCAGCAGAAAAGCCACTGAGTATAGTATAGCCTCGCCCTGTCAAGTCTCGCTAGTCAGGCCTTTAGGAGCAGGGGCAGTACGGAGGAGACTTGCTTCAAGGCTAGCCACTACCTGCTGACCTTACACACTTGCAGAGCTGCTTCCTTTGCCTGTATGCTTCTATATAGTCATAAATTCATTTAAACTCACTGAAATGTTAGTTAAATTAAGAGGAGAGTATAGGGGTAAGGCATCACACCATCCCTACCGTCCACTTCACCACCATTCACCAGTCAGTCTCACCCACAATGAAAGGGCGAGCCGAAAGTCTGCCCTAAGAAAGATACAGTACTTATAAGGCAAGTGATATTTACACGGAGTTCAGGCATCCACTCAACAGGAGGATACAACCAGCCTACCTCCACCTCCTCTCCACCCTGCCATCACCACACATCCACCCCCTACCCACTCCGCCCTCATTCCTTCCCTCAGCACGACCACGAAGTCACCCCCTTGTCCCCTCCCCCATCCCTATGTTACCATCTATCATTCCCTTCTCCCCTTCCCTTCATTACATGGCCACCTCTAAAAACTTCTATCTGAAAGGCCATGAAGGTGATTGCTTGAAAGTGACGGTAATGGTGACGGAGGTGTGGCGTGGTGAAGGAGTAATGATGATGGTGTAGTGGTGATGGTGGGATGGTGTGGTGGTGAAGAAAATGTGGTAAGATAGTGTGGTGGTGACATTGCGGTGGGGTGATGTGGTGGTGACAGTGTGGTGGGGTGAGTAGTGATGACTGTGGGGTGGAGTAGTGATGACTGTGGGATGGAGTAGTAGTGACAGTGTGGTGGGGTGGGGTGATGTGGTGACAGTGTGGTGGGGTTAGGTAGGGTAGTGGTGACAGTGTGGTGGGGTTGTGTGGGGTAGTGGTGACAGTGTGGTGTGGTTGGGTGGGGTGGGGTAGTGACAGTGTGGTAGGGTGAGTGGTAGTGACAGTGGGGTTGGGTGGAGGTAGTGGTAGTATGAAGTTTGAGAGTGGAGATAACTGAATCGATACGCACAAACAAGAATAATCAATGTTTCGGGTACAAACAATATAACGAGAACTATGATTCACTAGTCAATAACACTATGCGATCAAAGTACATTTTCATCTCCCTGCCTTCCCCGACATTGTCAACACAGCACACATAACAATCATTATACAGCTGCGGCAAGAATGTTGTAATGTCATATAAAAAGAGTCCTATGCACATTAACAACAAGGCTGAATTTCGCCTCACCTGAATTGCGATACGAAGACGTGATACGATCATCAAAATAGATGGGACGGGGCACGGCAGACGGGGCTGATAGTGACCAGTGACGCGTGCGGGCAGCCGCCTCCTGCTGCGCACCACTCACAATGCGAATATCCAGGTCGCGGTGACCCACGAAGGAGTGGGAGATGGATGAAGAGATGTGCAAAGTAGAGGCGGACTGTGGTTCACTTAGAGAGCGTACCAGCTGACTCCGTCCTTCTGGCCCCAGCCCTGGCCCTGTTCCCAGCCCCGGGACATGACCCCCCGTCCACCCAAGCATGGGTTCGTCTTCGGAAGATGAACATGAGGATGATGCTGATGACAAACTATTGGGGACAGATGACGAGGAGGAAGCTGGGGAGGGTGGGGGCGTAGGGAACACATGGGACTGAACACAAGCACCACATCCACAAGTCCGTGAGCCCTCACAGCCTGTGCCAGCTTTGGAGTGATAGTTATAGCACATGGGCAGGTACGGCTTCAGTGTCACTATGGTACCGCATCCATCACCTTCTGTCGCCGTAGGTGGCGGTGAGCCGGCGACTGGTTTACGATCTTTCTTTCGGCGTTTCCGAGGCTTAATAATGCGAGGCAAGCAATTCTCGGCATGGCCAGTGCTGCCCTCATCCGAAGTGACAGACACAGCATCGCTGACAGCAGCAGGAGAACCCTCCATCTCAGAGCCTCGCGAAGACCGCTGGGGCCCTCTGTTGGCCAGGATGAGTGGGGCACCCTGTGTGTGGAGAGCCAAGCGGGCTAGTGGTAACCGCTCTAACTCATCACCATTTACAGGAGCACTGCCGGTGTCTGAAGCATGAAGAAATTCACCAGGCTTTCCAAACCGCTGGTTCCTCTGTCCCCTTTGTTGTTGTTGCTGCTGCTGCTGCGAAGGGTGAGTGTGGCGATGGTAATGTGGAGGATTGGAGTGATGGATGTGGTGTTGAGGACGACCCTGATTGAGGCGTACGGATCCACGGCGATGTGGTAAGAATGAAAACAGTGGCATACCCGCCAAAGCTGAACCGCCCTCCAGCATGTATCCGGTGGATGACTCCAGTGGTGGCTGTTGGCCCGAGTCCTGAGGCGAAGGTCGCCCCCGGGGATGGCTACGACCCCCCCGAGGCTTAGAAACAATGAGGCACGGGCCGCGGTACCTGTCTACGTCGTGCATGATGCCGCTGTTCCCCTGAGATCCTTCAATATCACAATAAGTTACGCTGTGTTTCAGTGATCACGACATGCTAGGCACAGTGCGTGCTGACAGCAGCCCTCCGCTGCTGATACAAACACTACACAAAGTTTCTAAACATAATCAATTGCACTGTGGGAAAGAAGTCACGTGCAGACGAAGCGACTGGACGGAACGAGCGACACCGCTCACCACCTGCTGCTCAAGGCACACTGAACGACGGTGGCTCTGGGTGTGCGGCTGAGGCCCAGTCCCGCAGCCCCGCACTTCCTCTTTCACCATACACTAAACTCGGCCATGCTAAACTGCCACACACCGCCACCTTAGCCGCACAACAATTAATGTGATCATATACACACTTTGACACCATCCATTCACATGATAATACACCTACATCTTTTACTATATTGACAAGGAAATTATACCGCAGCCAAACGATCAATTACTAGCTACGGTAACATTAAAACTGGACACGCATGATAATAACACGACTTTCTATAGAGTTGTCAGAAAAGTACTACCTATACACGTCACTGTCGCTGTAATACGGTAGGAAACAGCAGTTCGGTAAAACAAAGAGAAGCTTTAATCCGTTGACGGCACCTCACCTGCACCAAACAGCAGTTGGGCGCGTTACATGGCCCGCTTGCCTTCCCGCGCCCACTCTCACACGTCCCACTGCAGGCACTACAACTATAAGATATACTTTCCTACACCCACACTGCCACAAATCCATTAAAAGTGTATGCGTGGTATGCAACGAACAGTTTAATCTTATACAACTTGATATGAAGATGATTGTTTACGACGAGAGAGAGAGAGAGAGAGAGAGAGAGAGAGAGAGAGAGAGAGAGAGAGAGAGATGCGGGCGGGAGGTATTTGCACCCACGTTAACAATGGATCGAACATATTCCAACCCGATTATAATTAATACTTCTCTAATTGGACGCAATTCCGCAATCACTTCTCTATCAAATGAATTGTTTCCTTTTCCCCCACTAAAGACTTTCATAATATCAGGTAAAGGGTACACGATAATTAGTTGGTTTACGATTTTCTATTAATTTGTCTAGTCATTAATACGTTTAATTCGTGGTAAAGGTTTGGTTATCGCGGATGTCTTATCAGTTTCCTTGTTCACCGATACGCCTGACTTTGAAATTTTACTTCCTTACGCTGATCGAAGTTATTTTCTTATATACTATTACAGAACAAATGATTTTTTTTTTTTTTTTTAACTTACCAGTTCAATCGATAGACTTGGTACGCGTCCTGCCATATATGAAATTCCCTTCCCTGGATTCCTAGCAAACAATGCCAATTTACAAGAGGAAAGGGTTGAATTATCACCATTGTATCTTTTTTTTCATCATTATCACCATCTTTGATACACAACTCCCCTTTAGGAACCATTGTAACAGCCATTACTCTGTCTGCATTTTCTTTTCACTCATCTATAAGCTAGTTTCACCTGAATTCCCACAATAACAGAAGGAAACATCTTTCATGTATCTATTTTCTAATGGATAATAAACAGGTTAAACAGGCTTCCTTCTCATCTGTAACACTTCACATCCAGCACACCTTTCATATATATATATAATTTCAGCTACCTTATACCATTTTCCCTTCAAGTTCCACCCGTACACATTCATACACCTCAATTTGCCTTTATTTCTCCTTTGTTCTTAGTTCATAGGAAGTGAAAGTACTGGGGAAAGTTTTCACCCCTCCGCCCTCATCCCTCCTGGTGTCAACCTAAGACCCACAGACCTTGTGTCTGAAAATGAAACATAAATTCCGATTTCCAAAAATTTCAGCTATAACTCATCTTTATATAAATCTTTGTCTCACCAGCTTCATAGTTTTCATTATTCAGCCATAATCACCTTCCTATTATCTAATTGTGTATTTATTAGACCATTACTACAACATTGTTTCTGCTTGATCCTTGTTTCATACAACGAAAAGTACTGGAAGAATTCTTTTCAACCCACCAACTTTCTCTCTTTTGGTTGCTTCCTACGACCCAGAGGGAATAAGATTAATGGACGCAGCTTACTCGATTCAAAATGTATTCAGCACTGTTCATGTAATGCAGATCATAATGCATACTGCCTTTGGAGAGATAACAGTGTTACCCCACATTGTTGTTTGACTTCATCATCCCAAACTTACTTATCAGTTGTTATCATTGCCATCACAGGTCACTCACCCTCTATCTGCTGGATATATTGCACTACAATCCATATAAAGCTGATAATTCTGTATAAAGCTGATGATTATGTATGTTTGAAATCCAACACAATCAGTTACATAGTCTGGCAAACCACATACAAAAAATCCAGATCGAAAGTTCCCAGTTCTGATAACAATGGTATGAAACATGTATGTGAAGATGAATAGTTGAATAGCATGAAAGAAAATCAGCATTATGATTACTTGCTCATGACCAGCCAGCAATGACAAGTGATTATCAGTTCATCAAGGAGTATCTTCTGTATTGCTTTACCTCATTATCTCAAGGTGATAAAACGACCTCACTATGCTGCATTTTAGCACCATCGTCACTCTACTATTCATTCTTTCTTCCATAATGGATATGACAACTTTTCCAATACAGTCGCCATCTACTGTTTACAATATAAGCATTTAAAATATTAGGTATCTGACTTTTGTTCCCTGCAAACCTCACCCTCAATGTTACCACTTCTGCATATGATCAAACCACTATTTGTCCTTCCACCCGGATCATAAATTACTGCTGATACTTGGCATTGCATTTACTTAGTATAACTCTGCAAGACCAATTATGTACCTGAGCATACATCAGAATAAACAGAAAGAAACACTGAGCATCAACACTTTTCCATGTCCTGTGTGCACCAACAATACACATGTGCTTGGTATAAGAAAAGAAAAAGAAAAGAAAAAAAAAGAATACATACAAACACATTTTCAGCTCCTTTATAGTTCTAGATCTTTTTCTAATCCATAATACTACGTTCACTGAAATGCATGCTGTTGAGAAATAATATTCATCCGGTGAGGGCAGTAACATGGACTAACAGAGGGCTGAGACAGTAATGAAATGACAAAGAAGTAAATGCTATGAAGAGTAAGGTGATGGCATGTGAAAAAAAATTATTATAATGCACTCTATCCTAAAAAAGAGGTGAAGTAAAGTCATGAGACCAAAATACATTATTCATAAGAGGAAACTATTGATAGAGAGGTACAATATCTGAGGTATTTGGGATTAATACTACATAACACAAAAATTAGTTCGGAGTAGAAAAAAATTGCCCTGTGGTGGTGGCTGCAAGAATATTACCATTGTATTCCCTGCAGGTTATAAAAGGAAATCAAAAGGGACGGAGCGAGTTGTTTCAGAAGCCCCCTTTCCATTTTCTTATATAAAAAGGCAAGGTGCAGAGCAGAAGGGGAGAGTAATGTCTCCCCCAAACCCTAAATGCCTTGTTTTAGCTACCCACCTTTAGGGAGGACATTTGCTGTGTATATAGATAGATAGATAGATAGATGATTGTGTATGACAGAAGTAAATGGAGAGCAATGGTGAATGCATCAGTAATGATGAAGCCTTAATGACTCTTGTAGGTTCCCATGCATCTTATGTAATTGGTTGATCAGAGTAGGTGCGTGAGGAGAGAGTCATGTGTTTGAAGTGGCAAAGCAAAACTAGCTTTTGCTGTCGGCCGATACAAAAGTGATCTCCAGCCCCACTGCATGATTGACCCGTGTAGCGGGGCCGGTGAGACCGATCTCTTCTCTTCGAGGGGGCCTAGGGGTTAAGTGAGAGGAGTGCATGGGTGTGTGTGTGTATCTGTGTGCGTCTTGTTTTGGCTACCACCATTTGGGGGATAGCAGCTTAGCATATAGATATAGAAAATAAATAGAGAAGAAAAAAAACAACTGGTGATCTCTATAGGAGGTTCAAAAAGCAAGTTTACTTGCAATGATATTACCAAATCCTGATACTAATATCATAGTTGTAGAATATGGACAGTACATGAGGGAAACTAATAATGACTATAGGTGTAAAAATAATGGAAGAGTATAATAGAGTGCACTTCTCTTCTCCTCGGTGGGCCTACAGGCTAAGCAAGAGGAGTGAATGTATATGGATGTGTGTATGTATATCTTGTCTCGGCCACCTCCCTTGCAGGGGATAACTGTCTGGTATATAGATATAGATTTTGACATCATGAGATAGAGGCAAGCATAAGAAACCTTACTGACAGAACATTCTGAACACTGTCATAGAGAGCACCAAATCTGAGACAGCCTGGTGGATGGCAATAATAGTGTGTGATCAAGTTATGGACAAACATGTATCTCATGTTTTGCCTGGAAGTATTTCTGATCATAAACTGTACTTGATTTGCAAAGAGATGAGGACCACATGACCTCAGTACACGAATCTAGTAGCAGTGCTGTATAGTGTCATATAAATCAGCATCTTTTGATATTCTATTCTTTTTAGCTAATCTTTCTATCTATATGCCTGACTTGTCCCCATTAAGAGGGGATAGCCAAGATGAGGCATTTAGGGTTCAAGAAGACTTTACTCTCACCTCTCCCTCTCTGCCCTGTATTTTTGTAGGAAAAAATACAGATGAATGTCTTCCCAGACCCCTCACTATGTCCCTTTTGAATGCCTTTTAGTGCAGTGACAGTATCATAACCAATGAAGTATAACGAAGTGCAAGGCTGTAAGATTGCCACAAGAATAGTTCCACAGGGATATTGGTAAGAAAGGCTAGTAACCCGAGGTACCCTTCCTAACGTGGTACATTATCTCATCCCCACCTTCATATGGTCGCAGTGTTATTACACCTGTTACGGTGGAACAAATGGGCCGGCAGCAAACATCAGCTGTTGTTTTTAGAATTTTAACACGACGATCTGTGGCCTGTGTCCCTCCAGTAAGAGCACTGCGTTAGCTTTGCCAGCTGCCAGCGGCCCCATAGTGGGGAGGACAAGATGGCTATGCACGGAGAGGGGCCTCCACCTTGCCCTGGGAGGGAGAAAGCGTGTTTGAGAGTTGTATCAATTAATGGGAATAGCCTGAGCGTTTTAAAAAGAAGAGAATTAGTGGAGTTTTAAAAGAGGAGGGCTGGACGTTATGGAGTTACAGGAAACCATATTGGAATGATGGATTGTACAATGAGGCTTGAGAGTGAAGCATGGGAGAGGATGGAAGAAGTGGTGTGCTGTGGAGTGGACGACAGAAGCAAGGGAAGGGGAAAGGAAAGATGTGCACTCCTACTGTCTCCCAGAATATGATAAAGCATAAAGGTATATGGATGCAAACGGGTCTAGGATAGTGTGGGCAGTTGGGAAAGTAGGAATAGTGAAGTATGCATAGGTCTGTGTGTATGCAACTGGAAAGGGGAGAGAGGAGATGAGGAAGTTATGGAATGATGTAAATGAGTGTTTGATAAAGAATGGGAGAGAGAGGATAGTGTTGATTGCTGATATGAATGGAAGGGTTCGACATATTGAGGTGGTTTGGTCATCTGGAGAGAAAGAAGAGTATTGCGAGTACAAAGAAGAGAGAAAAGCCAGTTGTAAGATGGAAGGATAGGGTAAAGAAGTACATGCATGAAAGAGTTGCAGATAGAGAGGGAGCGATTGAACAAGCAAGGCAGGAGTGTATGGATAGGAAGAGATGGGAGACTTTTCTGCCGTGGATCCCCTTGGGGAACGTTCCGAGAGGGAATGAGCGTCAGAGAATATACATAGATAGATAGATTTACGAGCCACAGGGAATACGAAGGTAGTACTCTTGCAGCCCCCACCACAGGACTCTTTTTAGCTAGTAACTATAAATAATATAATATCACGCCCTTCAGATCCATCACAAGCCACAGTTAATAAGGATATAAATGCTTTTATTACAATAACAGTATAAACAAATAGGAATCTTACCTGCTAGGTTGTCCAGCATGTAGTTGAGGAGTTTTAATGTACCGTTGCTATCAGAATATACAGATTGAATTTCCATGGTAAGAGGATTTCCTTTGAGGCCAATATTTTGCAGATTAAAAAGTTTGCCTATTTCATACGGCAGGACACGCAACTGATTATGGTTGAGCAGCAGTTCCCTGAAAAGAAGAAAACTTCAATGTTAACATATGCATACAGTGACACAATGATACTTAACACACTAACACACAAGTCAAGACATCAAATACACACATCGTCATGCATTCAGAGCTTATACAATAATCAATACATATTCAATAACAACTACATCTTACCTGAGACGCGTCAATTCACCAATTTCAGCTGGGAGGCTGCGAATTTTGTTACATGACAGGTCAAGATACATTAGGTGCTCCAAGCGAGCAATTTCAGCAGGAATGCGACACAAACAGTTGTCATTCAGGTACAAAGATGTTAAGTGCTGCAAGGACCATACTGCTGGACTGATGTTTCGAATATTTCCTGCAACAAATAAAGTAACATTATTAAGAGCCAATAGAATCATACATCTTCTGAATCATATAATAGATGATATAATAAACCCAACTAATCTGCACAAAACTTAAGCTAATGTAAAGAGAGCAAACTGCACTTTGCAGCAGTTCATCCACTATTAATTGACCACTCAATGTCTTATCTGTATCTGACACTCTCCCTGACTGGCTTTGTGTCTCAACAGCATCTTCCTAATTTGTTACCATCTCTGAGGAAGACGGTTGATTGAAATGTTAGACAACTTGTCATACAATGACAGAACAACAAACACTGTTACTCACCTGTTATCTCAAGTTCTGGCCAGAAAGACTTCTTGCCTGCACCAACCTCTTCCGTACCCATAATGGTGTGCGTCCGCACCCTGTGTGGTTTGGGTTCCTTTCCTTCCTTAGGAGTTCTTGACATATTTCACCCTGTCAAGAATTTTCAAATTACTTTAAAAAGTTTTTGCAGAGCACTAAAACTACAAATCAAAACAAACAGCATACTTAAACTAAGGAGCCAGATAGTGTTGGGGTTAGTACACTCGGGTCACAGCTGAGAGGTCCTCAGTTAGAATACCGTGTCAGGTGAAGATAATTTGGACTTGTCTCTTTTCATGCTGTAGACCCTATTCACCTAGCAGAGAATAAGTACAGGATGTAAGCCAAGGAGTTGTGACATTGCAATACAATCCCAGCAGGAGCAGAAGATTAATAATCCTACCATCCTGTATGTATTAGCCTAGTTGTACAAGATCTGTACAATAATTCAGTGGTGCACAATATACATACAGTACTGAATACATGCAAAGACTTCAGTGTGCGGTTGACTTCACAAAACACATAATACCTCTATGATGTTCAAGGAGTCACACACAGTCTAAGTCCATTGGCATGTGTTCATGAGCATTCCCTTACCAGAATAAGCCCCATAACTCCAGAATGAGATGCCATAGAATCTAATTCATATGACATGTAATTTTCATCAGTGTGTATGTATCATTAGAATATTGCACACAATGCTCTATATTCTCTCTACATTTAGGTTAGTTTCCGGTGTTTTAAATGATTTTGATAATTTATTTCCACAAAAAGAACCATTCCTGATGGTTTTTATAGATATTATTGTCAAAAAAAACATAAATTAGTAGTTTTTCTGACTAGTTTTTCTTTTTAGGGAGCATAAATTACTATTTTTTGCTTCCCACCCAAAATACCTGGTTCCCAATGGGTCCCCCAAGTCTGCTGGGAAGAGAGGAAGATTTGAAGTAAACTGAGTTATAATTGTTGTATAATAGATTTACTAAAATTTCTAATCATATTACAAAGATACTATAAAAAACAGGCAACAAAGAACAAAACCTCCATAAAAATACAATGGATATGTTTGAGTATTGTGACACAACTCATTACTTGTTATGTGTCTTCACTATATGATAGAACATGAAGCATGATCTGCATATCAAGTCTGAACCCAGAGTACTCAGCTGTATCAATGTAATGTAAACTGTAATATAACTACATCAGTTTTGTCTCTATTCTAACTCGTGTAGACAATATTTTGTGTTCTATATTTCTACACATTTGTCTTCCTCTAAACTGGTTTTACACTGCAAGCAGCTGAGCAGGTGTTCATTTCACCGTGTAGGAAACCAAACACTAAGTCAGTCTGGGCGACAAAATATAAGGCCTAAACGAACCTCAGTCATGCTATTTTTGGGTCGTCAGGGGTAGGTTGAAAAGACTAAAGCAGAAGCACCAGTACTAAGGCAAAAAACACCTATTCAATATTATTCCCCACTTCACATTGATGGTGCATAAACATATACTTATTTATTCAATAATTATCATACTGTATTTCTGAAATATACATGCATTTATTACCTATTTATTCGTGCTAACATATGGGGAAATTATTTTGATCATTTACATACATTGTTATTCTTCTTTATATTCAACCTGCTCTTCTGTATTAACAATTTCCACACAGGTCATAATGATGGTGCGCAAGTTTTTTTTCGTACCCTTAACTACCTGCATTGACAAGTGAAGTGAACGCCATCACTAATACCTAACAGACTTCACACTGCGTATACTGTATATATGTATGCTGTCCTTAATCTCATCAAAATCACCGTTCTCCATAGCACCGATGAGGTATTAAGGATATCATGAGAGTGGCTCAGCATCACGGATAAATGTTGTGTGACAGGTAAAGCCAAAGTGAAATCAGCTGATCATCAAATAACCTTCGTAAACATTCCCAGGTTACGGCAGATATATCTTCTCCTTATTCTACTTCTCCCTTAGTTCATTCCATCACCACGGGTTGTTTCCCTCGATCTACGGGGTCTTATAGTTACCTGCATTTAATATAGGGTCACTTTCCACGGAAAATCCAAGCTGAAATATTCAACTTTCTATCGAGTTTCCGTGTCCTTCCCTCACTCACTGGAGAAACAAACAATCATGGCGGCGCGACCACCACTGGGCCTGGGCCGTCCCCGCCATATTGCTGCCATAAGCCCGCCACTGCCTCAAACACTATTTACTGTCCACCAACAACTACCTCACTAACCATCCATATAACTGCATCCCAGTTATAAACACTGCTACCCCCAAATTTAGGTTATTTCAAGGTATCGTAGAGTGGGTTTGTTTTACTTTTATATACTGCCATATGTGAATGCAACTATGAAGTAGTGTATGTATATGTGTGTGTTAATTCATTGTTATGTTACCTTGGTGAATGGTGTTATTTAATTGCTATGATCGGCTGCAGTCTAGTCTGAAACCTGTCGTTGTTTCACCTGCTGCTTCATACCAAGGGAAGCGCTAAGACATCGCTTCATGTTTGTGTTCAAGGCAGACGCACAATGCATTAACTTTTAGGTGTGAAGCGATTAATTTGTGGTTTGATATTAACACATCTAAATTATTTTACCTGAATGTGGTATGTATATGAAAATACGTATTGATAATGGTAGAGGATAGTGCATGTGATTACCATTGTCTATAAACGTATCACATTGCAAAAAAATTATTTATATTTATTTTTGTTCTATTTGCTGGATTTGGATACTGATCTCAACATTGGCAGTTCAGTGGAGTCTAGATATTATGTGGCAGTAATTACTACAATCTGATTAATAGATCTCTGTCCTGAACTAGGAGGGGAAAAAATACGTACAGGTTTGTGTTCAGCATGCATGTGAGCCTTATGCATATCATTCTGTAGGTGAAGGTCGAAATCTAGCAGGGGACTTTTCCCAGATATAATGTTTTTTTTACTAGATAACTTGAAAGGTATAAGGTTTAAGTAACAAACGTAATGAATAGTAAATAAAGAGTAAGGAAATTCTGTTATATTTAGATATAGTGGAAAGAATTGAGTGTAAATAACCGAAAAATTACACATTTGTGTTTTCTCAAAAGAATTTTTTCTCCGCATGTTTAAGAGTAATTGAAAAAAGTGATGATAACATTAGATATAACTTGTCAAGTTAGATAATTTGTTCTCTTTGCCATTTTTAGTAGTACTAATAGTCACGCAATACGAAAATTAATAAAAAGAGGTCAATACCAAGGTCTTACTTGTCTTACTTGTCCTGCATTGAGGTGTGATCACATTCCTTATGTTGCTCTGCTGGGATTGAGCTGTTCTCTGCACCCCTTGGCGTGGGCGTGTGTAGGATAAGAGGTTTGTCACATGAAAATTGATAGGAAAAAAACTGTAGATCCTCAAATTAGCAGTAAGATTTGTTGAAGTTTCTTGTTCGACAAACGATTTGGGAAAGCCGTCAAAAACCATCCCAAGAAACAGGTTTTTTGTTTTTATTATAGTTACGGTTAAAGATAAGAAAACCCAGTCACAATCATGCGTTTTCTCGTATTTTAGGGGTGCCATATCCATTGAAGAAGATAATGCATGGAAGGACTGCAAGTATGGAAGCGAAAAGGAAAAAAAGAAGGATAAAAAGAAGTTTAGGAGACATAGAGAGGAGCTGCAGTTGAGAATATACAGAGGAGATGAGTTATTTAAGAGGAGTGTGTGGGATGTCAAGATGGGATGGAGAGAGCAATGAGAATCGGGGGTATGACAACTTCGGCCTCAGCGAGGAGTGATTGAATGAGTAGAGCGTGGTACATTGAGATGATTTGGGGAATGGCAAAAATGAGTGTGAATAATTTATTTTTAAACATTATACATGAGTGACAGAAGGCAGGAGGGAGGTCACCAGTAGAGTGGAGGGACTGAGTGAACGAGTATTGGAGGGAAAGGATGACAGGCCGAGCCTTGACCATGCAGTATGGTAATGCCTTAACAGGAAAACCTTATAAGAGATACTAGTCAATTTTGCTTTTAAACAAATTTATTATGTTACACTTCTCAATGGAAGGTGGGAGTTTATTCCCACCTTAAAGTCATAAAAAAAATAATAGTCTAGCTGAAAAGAGAGAGAGAGAGAGAGAGAGAGAGAGAGAGAGAGAGAGAGAGAGAGAGAGAGAGAGAGAGAGAGAGAGAGAGAGAGAGAGAGAGAGAGGAGAGAGAGAGAGAGAGAGAGAGAGAGAGAGAGAGAGAGAGAGAGAGAGAGAGAGAGAGAGAGAGAGAGAGAGAGAGAGATATGTTAAAAAGATTCCTGTCAATATTCAAGTTCAAAATATCAACATTTTGGTTGCATCCAATGGGTCAACAATTCCAGTAATTTGTGTTATGGAATCAAATAAATACAAAGATAAGTTTCACTGTGGTGTATGTGAAGCATTCAAGACACTGCAGAAAAGTTAAATTTGAATTCGCTTCCAGACTGAGTAGGAAACTTGAAAGAACTGGTTGCTGTTTTCTTGGATTCTGCATTTCCTTCAGAAACATTTCCTACAAAATCTTTTTCAGAGGTATTTGTTATATCATCTTTATTTTTATTTAGTTCTTTAGTATTCAACACAGAGGAGCTTTCAATACCAGGTAAATTTTGGTCTATGCCTTCTGCTGCCTGATTCTTCTCATCAGCATCTTGAGAGTTTGGTAAAGGCTCAGAAGTAGTGGTAGGGACGATGTTGGCTGACTTCTTATGGAACACAGATTTGTTTGGAATAACACTCTGCTTCTTCATTTTGGGCACCTCTATAAGGAGACAATGGAACAGTTAAACAGTGCTACAAAAGCTAATGTATATATATATATATATATATATATATATATATATATATATATATATATATATAAAATTTTTTGATGACATGTGATTTATGTAATGAATGATCATGGGCAGGAATGCCATGTAGCGTGATGAAATGAACAGAAAGAGCAAAACATTTTGTAGAAGTGGGAAACAATTAATGCAGTGTAAGCAGTAGTGTTCCAAATGAAGATCAAGGTAACTACTAACTACATTAAATTCTTCATGATGCCTCACACACTCTTGATACATCTTATAAGACATGGAACCCTTTACTCCAGGGCAGTCTAATGGCCTCATAACCTATATGAACACATACTTAGTTAGGCCAGCTTTGAAAGGCTTTTAATGGGTGAAACTATGAGTAGAATAAGTATGACAGAGGAATACATGGTGAGTGAAAGTATAAGACTTAAAAAATTATGAACAATATATGCACATTTTTTTTCTTCGAGCCACAAGGCAGTCATGGGAAGAAACTTCTATGAAAGGAGGAACATAAGTTTGCTACATAAGTTACCAATTTTTAGCTTGGATTCCTCTTCAGCCATCTTGGAACGGTAATCCCCAAAGAGGGAGTTCATCACCTGCCTCTTTTTAATATGTGCGGCCTTACTACTTGTTAGGGTTCGGTGTGCCTTGGCCATGTCCTCTTCTGCAAATACATTCATATACACATAAGCTTTAAAAAAAAAAATCAACCAGGAAATAAATTGTGTTGGGTCAGGAGTAACATGTAAAATGCAATAAGAGGCATAAGCAATGGAGTGAATTCTATGGTAATAAGAATACAACTTAATGCATACTTTCTTTAGGGGATGTTTTCTTCATGGATGCTTCTAATTGCTGCACACACCACTGCAGCTCAACCTTAAATTTCTCCACTGCTTCCTGGTCATCTTCCATTACCAATGGCTTTTTCTGGAGTGCTTGTTTGTTGGGCAGCTTCTGTTTACTCTGAAACATTAATTATCGTGTGAAATTCTGTACAATGATGTTTAACTATTGAATATATGAATGCAAAATAGATAATCATGTTGAACAAGTGTAGGTTTTTAGTTACATGTTATAGATGATTAGTATAGTTATATTTCTTCCTTAAGAATCCATTGAGAATAGGAACACAATGAACAAATATTAGTTTTGTTACAAAGGCACAAAAACATAACATAATGGTTATACATGGTAATAAATGCTTATGCCATTATTATGCGAAAAATAATTGCATATGCGAAATTGGAATATTATTAATTGAATATTAGTTGTCTTATAGAGCATCATAGTGCCAGTTGAATATGGGATAAGTATGTAATTGACCAAATATGACAATTGTCTGTACCTGTGGTCGTCTGGGTGGCATCGTTCTGCACTGATTTCTCAACTCCCAACCCTTGGTACACACTCTCCAGGTGCTGATGTGTTACAAATATCGATGGAAGCTTAATCAAATATATGACTAGGTTCCCAAGTTCTTGCTTTTTGTACTAAGAGGTGTCACCAACAGTACTTGACGCAAGAAGGGTTGTGCTTGTTAATCCACGTGTGTTTGTTTACGTTTTCATATCAATGACGAGTTGTTTTGTTTACATAAATCACTGTTACCATTATACCTGTCCTACACTATTTAAAGGGACACTCTAGCTAGAAGAAACCCTTCCTTATTTACCACTGCTATATAAATAAAGTATATGAAAGGAAGGGTTTTATTCTCCATCATCATTAAAGTTATCATTGTATGTATGTTGGTCTTGGTCTTCGTTATCCTACACTATTCAAAGGAGAAAATTTTCCTTATTTACCACTGCTATCTAAAAAAAAATGTATGTGAAAGGAAGGATATTATTCCCCGTCATCATTAAACTTATCAGTATTTGCATGTTGGTCTTGGTCTTCACTGACATTAGTAACTGTTAGGAAGGCAAAATTACCCACACGTTGTTGTCTATTGGATTCCACCCGCTAGTCTGTCAAAGGAATACGTAATCACAGAACACCGCCTTGACAAATAAGTAGATGATGTACTTTATATATCAGCCTGACGTTAAGTATTCAACAATAGGCTGTTAATAATATCATAGGTACATCTGCTACCGTGCCATCTGGAGTCTGTAACGTGGTAAGTGATTATTTGTTTGTCAGTCATATATAAATGTTTGATATAGTTTATTTATCATGATGTAATGTTAACGTGAATTAAGTGTCCTCCCAATGATGGATATTTAAATAATTTCCTACTAAATGGTGAGTCAGTGTCTGGTTATACCTATAGGAGGATCATTGCAGCTTCAACAATACTGCATTTGTGACGGAAATACCATAGATGAACCGTATTCCACACTTCCCTTCCCTCTAAAACTAACTTTTGAATATTTTGATATTGATAATTTATAATTTTGAAACTATAAAACCCATCAGCAGAAATAGTTTAGTCTCCAGTAATTGTTTGAATATTCAACAATGATAAATATTATATTGGGAGAGTTATAACATGCTTTAGATGCCCTACTGTACCCTGCATTACGTTGCTTACCCTTAATTCAAGTATATTTATACAATTTTCTTTCAGGATCTGCTGTTCATGGTTCTGCAATGGCTGGGAAAGCTCTGAACTTCAATGTTGGAGTGTTGGGTCATGTGGATAGTGGCAAGACTTCCCTAGCCAAGGCACTGAGCACAGTTGCCAGCACAGCCTGTTTTGACAAGAACCCACAGTCCAAGGAAAGAGGCATTACCATTGACTTGGGCTTCAGTTCCTTCGTGGTCGAGGCACCAGAGCATGTGAAGGCAGGTGGATACGAGAAGTTACAGTTCACTCTAGTGGACTGTCCAGGTCATGCCTCCCTCATCAGGACTATTATTGGAGGTGCACAGATTATTGATGCAATGATGTTAGTAGTGGATATAACCAAAGGCATCCAGACTCAGACAGCAGAGTGTCTAGTGATTGGTGAAATTCTGTGTGATAACCTGCTTGTGGTTTTTAATAAGGTGGACATGATACCCCCAGAGAAACAGAAAGCGACCATTGAAAAAATGAAAAAAAGAATTTTGCTCACTCTGCAGAAGACAAAATTTGCTGATTCCAATATCATTGCTGTATCAGCCAAGCCAGGAGGTGCAGATGCATCTGATCAAGATCCTACTGGAGTGGAAGAGTTAATAAAGGCATTGCAGGAGTCTTCCTATATTCCAAAAAGGGACTCCTTGGGCCCCTTTCTGTTTTCAGTGGATCACTGTTTCAGCATTAGAGGACAAGGTACAATCATGACAGGTACTGTACTTCAAGGCATGGTGGCTGTTAATGACACTATAGAGATTCCTAGCTTAAAGGTGACAAAAAAAGTGAAATCGATGCAGATGTTCCGACAGCCAGTGGAGAAAGTGTCACAGGGAGACAGAGTGGGCATTTGTGTGACACAGTTTGACCCAAAGCTGTTGGAGAGAGGTATGGTGGGCACACCAGCTGTCATCAAGACAGCCTTTGGGGTCATTGCACAAGTCTCAAAGATTTCATATTATAAACTTCCCATTGAAACGAAAGCAAAATTTCATATTAGTTTAGGTCATGAGACCGTTATGGCAAGGGCAACATTTTTTGGTGTAGAAAAGCAGCCAAGTGCGGGAGAAACATTTGACTATGACTGCACTTACAAGTACCAACAGGAACTCCTTGTCCCAAAGAATGAAGATGGTGTGGCTTCTAATTTACAACAGTTTGTTCTCCTTGAATGTGAAAAAGCTATTCAAATTACCCCAAATTCTTCTTTAATAGGCTCAAAGCTTGATATGGACGTGCACACTAACATGTGTCGTTTAGCTTTCAAAGGCAAGCTCCTGGAAATATTCACTGAAAAAAATTATCAAGAGACACAGCTGGAAAAGATCAAGGTCTATAAAAACAAAAGCAAGGAAGGACTGGTGGAGCGAGTGGCGAACGAGAATGAAATAATTGTCAAAAATTTACTTAAGAAAGACACAAACAGTCAACTTTTTATCGGGTTGAAGGTGAAGCTCTCTACAGGTGAAGAAGGGATGATTGATGGAACCTTTGGGCAAGGAGGGAAAGTGAAAGTGAGGATCAGTAGTGGTCTTCAGGACACCACTAAAGTTCTTCTACAAAAACTTGCACCTGGGAAAAAGAGAGGTAAGGGTGGGCAGGAAAACCAACCTTCCTCTGATACCAACTCTGAGCCTGTAAAAGTTATTCTCAATTTCAAAAAGTATGTATTTAGCAACAGTAAAAAAATAATGCAAACTTGATACACACAAAACACACTGTTCCTATTTACTGAAGCCAAACAGTTTTCTATTATTGTTTGTGAAAGTATCAAGAAGTGTTTGATAAAGTTTTGATACCTTTTAGTGCTTTGAAAAATTGTTTGTATAATTCTTTAATAATGTACAGATTTTTACATCATAACAATATATAATGATGCTAAGGTTCCTCTTATACTCTACAGAGAAAGCAAATATCTTTTTTGTGGGGGGGGGCAATTTTGTACACAATTATGTCACTGAAGTATATGCCTCATATTCTTTTAAGAGTGCATAGTCATAATTTGACATTGAGGTGCTCTCATGTGGACTATGTCTCACGCTCAGTCTGATAATGATCTCAGTGAAACTGACAAATTATTCTGAACTAGATTTTCAAATTGTACTTGCAGTCAATCAATGTTAAGAACATACTGTATTGAACATTAGGTTTTTAATAGTGCATTTTGTCATTCTTTCCAAACAAATTTAATTTAAATTAATATTTTTACTCTTTACTACATCGTTGAATTATGATTGAAGAATTTATATTTACTAAGGATATATTTAAATAGAGAATTATGTATAATGGAATATTTTGGCATTCTAAAAACTAATGATGTATGTGCATTTTCTGTATATTGATGAAATTTATATAAATTTGTTTTGTTTTACATTTATTATATTTATCCTATTAGTAAAACCTTTCCAACATGTAATGAGAATTTAGTGAAAAAATTAGTTTTAGGCATATGAAAAGGAAATTACATAATTCCCTTGAGCTAGGTAGCCATAGACCATATAGCTCTGCACCAAGAAGCTGTCGTGAGCCAGGATCGAATTCACAACCTATAGGACACAAGCCCACCACAGAGTCACACGTCCCCATAGGCATAAGCAATGAATACATTTTATTGTAGGAGGATGGCTTTCCCTGCAATTATATTTACATCTTTGAATAATTCTTGTCCCCTTACTTAGGAAGGAATTAGTCCCTAAATTAACATCATCTGAGTTTGTATGTGATCATTCCTCTTGTTTTAACATACACAGTATTGTAGCCTGTCTGGTTTAAGATATCCCTTGACTCTATGTTCCTTCACTTTGCATTTCCCATACTATATACATCTTCAGTTTGTCTACGGATGAAATTGAGAGAGAATTTAAAGCAGTTATTTTCTTAATAGCTGAAATGTTTTACTTCACCAATAAATCTTTCAAGGTAATTGTTAGAATTATTCAAAGAATTCTTGAGCCCGAATACACCATATGTTAGTGGCAGCGATAATAATTGTTTATCCGCCAACAAGATGTACACTGAATATGGCAGACTAAATATTCTACGGCTGTTTTTCAAGTCCAGTCTGTCCCTGTTGCACATGTTTCCTCAAAGCAATAGGATAGGAATCTCTGGGAAATCAGGTCTCTGACATTTATAGTAGGTCAAAACAGATGGGATTCTCAACTTTAATTCATCTCTATTTTACTACTCATATGAAGCATAAGTAAAAGGATAAGATGTTTGTAGTAATAAGTAGACATTAAAACATGATTTTTATTAATGATACTGAATACAGAAAAAAATATTGATAAATATATATACTTTTTAACAATATCAGATGACCTAAATGTACGTAAACTGAGGACTAACACTATCTAATAACTGTGATAATCATCCTCTTGAAAGAACATGTGTATGTGTGTGTGTGTGTGATAGATAATTTATATTCTCATGTAAGAATTTTAGTTGAGCTTTCAATGTGTGTGTGTGTGTGTGTGTGTGTATTTAGCTAGCTGTAGTATATAGAGCCTGAGCTACACTCGTGTGGTCCCGTCTCCTTATGTATATGTGTCCAGTTTTTCCTTCAGTTGTTGTACATTCTTTGCCATTATCACTTTGTGTGTGTGTGTGTGTGTGTGTGTGTGTGTGTGTGTGTGTGTGTGTGTGTGTGTGTGTGTGTGTGTGTGTGTGTGTGTTTGATAGATAATTTATCTTGTAATATACAGGATTTGAGTTGAGCTTTTATTGTGTGTGTGTGTGTGTGTGTGTGTGTGTGTGTGTGTGTGTGTGTGTGTGTGTGTGTGTGTGTGTAAATGGGAAAGAACAATATATAATTTCAATCCACTCACTTAATCTTTCTGACCTCTTCAGGAAATTTCTCCACCAAGTTTTGTCAGCTGTAATTCAAGGAAAATGCTGTAACATGGCACATCTAAAAACAAACTGGACATTATCTATATATATGTCTTTGTACTAGGTCTGAAATTACTTTAAAAAAAGCTGGTTATTTGTTAAGTATTTGAGAGATGATATCTTGAGTATAACCATCTATTGCAGGGTTGGCATTGAAAAAACCCACTAAAAAAAACCCGGTCCAAGTTTAATACAGGTGTTTCATTAAACCAATAAGAATGCTTCATCTTACCTGTTCAAGGAATTGTTCTGGGTTGACAACATCAGTGCAGCCATATATTATTCTCTTGTTATTGGTTCCGGCTTTCTTCCTCGCGTAGCTCACCAAGTTCCCGTACTCCATGTAGTTTCCACCTCCTACCACCATCACCACTGCTTCCTGTTCCACATACACAATACTCAATAAGTGCCTTCTTGTTATGAGCAGAATATCTTATCAACATAATCATCATAAATAAGTCCATTATACTATCAACTTCATATCGCATAAGCAACAGGGTGGACATTAGGACTCAGGAAAATCGAACAGCTCAACACAAAGCATTGATACACCATTGAAGTGGGCAAGCACCCAAGCCTACTGTGGTGTCTCCTCTATTGGTTGAATTTACCGCACCTGGAATGGAGTACGGGTACGAGGGGTGGCGCCAGATGTGTCTCCTGGTCGCAGCAGCTTGGGGTCAAAGTAACGGTATTCCTTCTCCTCCTCACTGTTCTTGAGTTCCATTAAGTGGTCGACTATTCTTGTAAGTGGAAGTTTCTGTAATAAAAATATAATTATTACCTAGTTATGTTAGAATGATGAAAGGATGCAGAGAGGGAGGGAAGAGTAATGTCTCTCTGAAACCTAATCGCCTTGCCTTGGCTACCTGGCTTTAAAGGGATATAAGGCAGGTATTTAGATAGGTTATTTCTGTGGTGGGGGCTGCAAAAATGCTACCGTTGTATTTCTTGCAAGTCGTATAAGGTCACCAACTGGTCAGTTATAGACCAAAATGTGTTCTGGTATCTGTTCTTCTTATGTATTACAATTTCAAGTTTAATTTTAGTTTTTTTTTTTACATAATATTGACTAAAAGGAAGTATTTTGGGTACTGTAACTTTTACTTACACCAGTTACTTTCTCACACAACTTTTCTATTTTTTAGTCTTGCATGATAATATTGTACTCTGCAACTACTGGTGAGTAAATGATAAGAAAAAAATAATGTAGTCTTGTAATTAATACTTACATTTTCCTTGAGTACAAAATTGACCCCTTCCACCACTAAGGCTGATCCTTGATTCATAAGCTTGGAGAACATGGAGACAGTCTTGGCCACTCCTCCGGTATATTCTGACATGCCTCCACCTGCTGTCATCTGTTGGTAAAATTTTAAATAACTTATCTGAAGCAAGATTGAACTCCAGAAGTAGTAATATTAAAATTTTTAACAAATTTATGATGGAATAATAAACAATAAATATTGATCCGCACGTCACATCACCTTCATTAGAGACTTCCAGCGCTTGAGGTACAGAAGAGCTCTTGTATCTGCATTTGCCTCAGCTAAGGCAGTGGCATACTCAGTAAATTCAGCCTCTGTCATGTTGGCTGAACAGAGGTACATGATGAGGAAAATCCTCATTTTGTCCTGAGGACCGCCACACTCTGGATCCTTGATAATCTGAAGAAAGGAGTCATGAAAGATAAGCATCTTCTATTACATACATATTAGGTGTGGAGAGGAAGAGGGCATGAGTTGAATATGAAGCAGCAGGGGTATACCATGGGACTATGTTGTAGATATGACACCTGCCCTCGCCCCCATTTGCATGACAGATGCTGTGTTTGAACGGAGTATATTTCTCTTCTCCTATGAGGCCTAGGTGGTAAGTGAGGGGAGTGTATATGTATGTGTGTATGGATGTGTGTAGAGGGATAACAGCCTGGTACATAGATAGAATAGATAGATTACATGCAAAGTATTCATAAGAATATCTCACCTCTAACAGTGGCCGTTCCAAGGTAGCTCGCCCCATGATTTTTTCCTCTGCCTCAAAGAAAACATCTAGTTTTCGGGACTTGATGCTGTTTAGTAATGCTGTCACAAAGAAATATATATGAATAAATAATTAAATAAAATGAGCTGAAACAAAGCCCTGAAGATTCACAAAAGAGCATGTACTATCACATCATGGATACATAAATTTCTTGAATACAGATGAATTCTATGAAGTATTCCCTTACCCATAGCAATACTCATGTGCTTATCAATTTCTGTCTTTTTCTTGATCAACTCTGGAAGGGAAGTGATGGCTGAAGTAAGCTTAGCAGTGTTGTCACTCAGAAGGTCAATGGCATCATCACCAGGGAGGTCAGCCTTCAACCCCTTAATGTGTGACTCTGCTTTCTTATATTCTTCCAACTCTGCCTCCACTGCTGCTGCAACATCTGGGAAGGCGCTCCCTAGTGCAATGAAAAGACAATGGTGTATTAATTCTTTGAGGTGTCATAATTAAATGTACGACATATATTTCCACTTCTATGATAGCCTATTCATACCAAAAATATTACAAATCAAATTTTCTGTGATATTCAAAATACTTTTCCCTTTTTAAAAATCATGGTTGTTTGAGCTTTCTGGATAGTTTAATACCAGATACCAGTGTTCCTCTATACTATTACAATGACATTCAAGGTGGGTTCTGCTGTGACATGTAAGCCTTTCCGAACAACAGTGCATCTCCATACCTTTTTGAGTGGCCCAAAAGTTGTCCGCATCATTCAGATCATATTCTTTGGTCTTGGAGCGTGCAGTGGGGTGGGCTTGGTCCTGTTCAATCAAGGTGATGCGGTTAAGACTGAGGTTGAGTACGTCATGGGTAAGGGCTTGGTAAGTCCATGTGTGGTGCAGAGGTGTGGCAAGATCAACGTTGCGATCAACCAGAACCAGCAACGGCCTCTGAAAACTACCAAGAAATTGAATTTTAATGATGTATTGTAGACTTAACCTCTGAATTATGATTTAAATTTCTAGTTTGCTAAAATTTCTGGATACAGCGGCAGTGCATCAATGAAATACACATCTTATGTAAGAGATTTCCAAAAATATTAAAAGGGGTCAAAATCAGAAGAGTTCACATGCAAGGAAAGAGGAAGAATAGGTGATGACCAGAAAGAGCAACAACAATAATGAAAAACTATACTTTACCTCAGTTGGCCAGCAGCAAAGGAGTCTGTTCCGAGTCCTGTGAAGAAGGAGTTACGGGTGTCCCTTAGGTTTTCTCGCAGCTTCTTGTCCAGCCGTTCACCAACACTCTCTGCTGCATTACCCCGCTGACACCGAATGATTGGCACCTGACCTGTGATAAACACCTGTAAGCTCTTTGCCTTTTATGAACAAATGTAATGATAGAATTTTAAGTAATAATATAAATCACATCCTTACACATAATACTAGTCACAATTGTCTCTTAACCTCATTATTTTACTTACCCAAATTTACAAAGACTGAAAAGAGACTGTCAACAATAGAATCCATGATGAGATCAATATCAGAGTCCTTCACATCTCCACGGTTGACAGCTGCAATATTAAAAAAAAATTACCACCATGACCGTAAGAAGTGACTGAGCAAATACACATAAAAAAAACATATATGACCATCAACATGACTTTAAAGTTTGCTGCATTTTTCCTGTATACATAATAGTGCATTAATAGTTTTATTTTACACACACATAGCCTTTACAGAGTACATAAAAAAAAGTTATCTTAGTTGTTTCAGCAAAATAAATTTCTTCTATTTCCATTTGTAGCTAGTCATTTGATTCAAGTCAAAATAACAATTATTCCTCCACCTCCTTTCTCCTATAAACACGTAAAAATACTTCAACTACTCACCGTAATAAGAAAGTGCTTCTGAACCTTGGTGTTTTAGTGTGAACATATCTTCTTCCAGACTGATGAAGTTAACATACTGATCATACACCTGTGGAGAAAAGAAAAGTGACAGTTAATTGACCTGCATATATCAAAGGCATTGCTAATTCATAATATGATGTAAAATTCTGACTTCTAACTGAACACGTAATTAAAATGTTTGCAAAAATTGATAAGTGAGTAATAGACATAAGTACTATTTGGTAGGAGAAAGAGCAAACAAGTTTTCCTTACATCAAAAGTACAGTTTTGTAGAAATATGTACAATTATGTGTGCTGGATAATCTTTAATCTTTCTTTACTATGAGTATTAAAATTTTTTCTTTACCTTTTTTATGTTGGTTTGACATCCAGCTTGCAATGCTGCCAATGCCAGATCCTCCATCTTCTGTCGGCTTATTGGGGAGATGAAGTTGAGATAGTAGGAGGAGTAAAGGCCATCATTAAAGTCCTGACCAATCCTAATCAGGTTCTCCTCAGTAGCCTGACAGAAGTATATAGCCGGCACATCTGGTACTTCCCCTCGCTCAGTGTGAAGAAGCCTGCATAGAGAAAACCAAGGAAGGATGTAGAGAGAGAGAAGGAAAGAGATACTTTTAATTATGTAGTCTATTGAATCACAAAGCAGTGTTCTAATATCAGTTATTGAAAATATTATAGTTGAAATATTGATTTGGCTTTCATGATTCAATTAAAAAATATATATATAACCATAAATGCATGTCTATTAGTTATTAATGACATAAATAAATATCAGTAACATCTTACAAGTGCAGTGTGACACCCATCTCTCTAAGTTCCTTGACAGAGAGGAGCGGGGAGATAATATCTTGGCCATGCTTGTCATATATGAGCACTGAGAATGTTGTCTCACTGGCAGCTGAGGTGCTGCTTGCTGAACCTGCATTCAGGTTTATCATACGCTGCAGAGAGGCTGGAAAATACACATTAAGGATGATTACCTGAAAACCCAATGCTGTAATAACTGAATCTAAACCAGAAAATACATGATTCAATGTGACTTAGGTTATTCTAGTTATAAGAGAGTCAGATCGCTGGCTGACAAGTCAAATATTTCCACTACCTTAAGGTCTGAAATAATATATCAAGGATGAAACTATTCTTACCAGATAGATTTCGATGTGTTTCTAATTAATATCATAATCTTTCCCCAGGTAATCCCTTTGAAGAAGAAAAAATACATACTATTTTGCTGAAAAACATTTATCACATTCATTCAAAACACATCAAAATCTAACAGAAGTAAAAATAATGTTGTCTTGAAAATAGTATGATGTGGTCCACTGATAATTAACCTCTGATTGGGTCATCAAATTAGACATACAGCAGCTGATAGGATGTAAATAGAGCTTCATGCTAATGTCCTTATGTTAGTTTTATGTGGAATTAAAGGTTCGTCTGGGATGATTTAAAGGAATAAACCCAACCTCTTCAAGGATGAATCAATTTTACTATTTTTCGTGTACCTCATACAACCTCAACGCATAATGTGTAAGATAATTAAGCGAAATCTAAGTAAGTGTATAGCAATAAAACTTCTGTCATCGAAAAGTCAGAAGATAATTAGTCGTTCTATCCATCTAACACTAAAAATATTACAGATTAAAGTTCAATAATATCAACAGTATCACTAAAGATCATTGTACTCTCACATAAACAAACCAGAATACTCTTAATTGAATATATAACATTACCTATCTGTTTTTCCCTTAAAGACGAAGCCATTGTTGTTGTTGACGTGGAGGCGCCGACCGTCTCCCTCAAAGGACAGCTGTTCACTAATTATCTCATGTTCTAATTGTGTTTATCAATAGATATATATATATATATATCAATTGATATAACCAGTTGTATTTAGCAATTAAATTTAATAATGTGTATGTATAAAAAAATATATAATAAATGCAGAGCGCTTCTCTCAACTGTAGGGTTATAGTGATGGCTACAAAGATTATTCCTCATCAGAGATATATATTAATGATAATAATGATGATAGTAATAATAATAATGATAATAGTAATAATACTGATAGTATAAAAATATTAATAATAATAATTATGATATTATTATTATTATTATTATCATTATTATTATAATTATAGTTATAACTGTTATTAGCTGTAGCAGTAGTAATAGTAATATCACTATGATTACTTTCATAATCAGTCATTATTTTTTTTGTTTTTTGTTTTAGTAATCAAATAACCATGTAAATAAGTTTTTTTTTAAATGCTGTTAAGCAACAACAAATATTGGAAGTACACACAGGAATCATATTATTATATACTTCAAAACCTTCTGATCAAGAGGCCTTAGTTGAGCTGGGTAGCAATATACCAAATAGCTCTGTAAGGGTTACCGAGGGAGCGCGCCCCTCTCACCAAGGAGCTGCTGTGGTCCGCTCAAACTCACAATTCATTGGCCACGAGCTGACTCAGCCGAGCACTGTACCACAGAGCCACCTGCCTCCCTTGATCAAGAAGCCTTCATCTACGTATGTAATCCACGTCACTTGTATACACCTTGCAATGAAATATACCTCGGTCACTTATGCGTCTCAATGGTATGCAGTGGAGTTGGCGCGTCTGACTACGAATCCGCTGGCTCGAGTTTGCGCATAGCTCGCCTCACCCAACTGTTCATCCTCCCAAACGGATTGGTAGATAAATGGGTACCTAGGGAAACTTGGGGAAGGTAAGTTATGGAAAGTCGGATGTCACAGTAGCCCTGTGTCTCGGCGTAACGGATTAATTTCCACCATAGGCTCAAAGGCCAATGTGACGGGAGATGAACGCCCGCACCTATGCGCAGCTACTACAGCGTGTGCCGTGTGCTCCCCACTTTACCTTACTACAAACTAATAAAGTTAACTATATGATTTCATTTATAACTTTTATGATATTTATAAATTCTAAGCAGTTCTCATGAGTTAAATTGAAAAAAAATGAGGTAGCATTAATTAGTGATATCTATGAGCCACCTGGCGGCTAACAGAGACAATTCAAGGCTCGTTCATTTCACCACCTACTCTCAATGGCCCGGGTGTCTCGGTATTACAGTGCCTTGGTAAGTGCCCTATGCTTTGTGAGTTCGATCCTAGTTCACGGCAACTTCTTGGTGAGAGGGGCAGCGCCCCCTCGTTAACCCTAAAAGAGATATATGGTTTATAGGTCAGGATGGTGGGGTTGTTTAAATTTTCAACCTCTTCGAGGGTGACAATATGGCGACCAATTTTGCAATATCCTACGACTTGATTAATTGTGTGAGCTTGCGTGACGAAAGGATTAAAAAAAAAAAAGAATAAAACCACATTAGGTGAGTGTTAATTGCTTGTTTGTTTATAATTACCTACCATTTAGCTGGTGTGCAGCAGGGTGGTGATGGCGCCGCATGGTTTGGTACTCTTCCTCTTCTTCTTGTGACCTTCCGCTCTATATCGCTTCGTAGGCCCACGTCTTACCTCGGTGTCACAATTTTATATATTCTACTTATACCTTGTCCTCCTGGGACTTCAATTAAGGAAAGTCCGAGGTAGAAGTTTCCATTTTTCCCCTACTGCGGGGTCAAGGGTAACCCCGTCCCTCCATTTCATTAGTGGCCTCCCTCTTGCATTCTGCCCTTCACCATCAATCATGTAGTCTCTTAACAAAGTCATGCCCATCTCATGTTCAAACCACCTTAATTTACCACGCTTTACGTATTCAGTCACCCCATACCCATGCCACGCCAAAGTTCTCATACACCTCACTGTTCTATCCATCCCATCTTGAACCCACGCACCCCTAACATAACTCATCGCCCTTATTCTTTCAAAAATCTATCACGTTGCTCTTGTTGGCATTTATGATCATATACTATCCTATTTAAATCTTACTTTTTGCAACTAACTAATCTGCCACGAGGGAATGTAGCTTACTATCCAGCCTCAACTGCCACTTCGAATTCTCAGTTATTTGTATATTTCTCAACTTAGTTTTTAGCAGTGCCCCTTGATAAATGACCTTGTCACATTTTAGAAAGAATGAATACCTTTGGCTTCCTTGTCACACCCTCCAAAATAATGTAACCAGACCGTGATTTCTCCCCATTATTTGGAATTAGAGCTCCATCACTTGCAAACAGTAACCTGCTCATCTCCAACTTTTTCTGACCATTATTCACCTCCCTCACCAGTCAATTTATAATGTTTAACAGTCAGTGACACAATACTTGTCTGTCTTAACCTAACCCTTACTGTGAAGTACTCCCCTTTTCTCTGCTCATTCTCACATATGCCTTACCTTTCTTGCAGAAACCATGAGGGATTCAAATAAAAGTACATCCCAATCTATTTTATGATATATAATGCTTTCTTGGAAACTGTATAAGAGGGATTCTAACAATAAAAAAATATCCCTTCTCTCAAAATATATATTTTCTATTTAATGTTACATAAATATTGACTAAGGAATGTTATAATCTCGGCTTGGCTGGAACTCTTTAGCGCATTAAAATTTTTAAAAGAGATAGAAAAGGGGCTCTTAGGGGAGCTCATGCGTGGCATCACATTGATCCCAATATAATTTCTACAAAATATCTTAATATAAAACAAAGATTTTTTTTCTAAACACAATTCAGAGCCAAAAATGTACCTTATGTGTTCTTAGGCTCAATAAAGTAGCTACCGGAGTGTGTGAATACTTCTTCATTATTGATGGAAGCTGGGGATGAGATATTGCTGTTACTTCCTTTACTTCTTGTGGAACTTGGACTACCAGCAAATACTGTCACATTATCTTCACCATTGTGCTCCACAGTATTTCCAGAGCCATTCTGCAGGAAACTAGATAACAACAATGAATCAATATATATCAATCTACCTATTTACCAAGCTGTTATTCCCATAAAGGCAGGTAGCTAACACAAGGCACGCCAGGGTTCAGGAGACATTACTCTCACCTTCCCCTCTACGCCTTGTCTTTCATAGGAGAGAATACAGACGAGGGGCTTCCTAGACCCCTCGCTCCATCCCTATTGTCGCCTTTTATGAACCGCAGGGATTACGATGGTAGAATTCTTGTAGCCCCTACCTTAGGCCTATATATTTGGCTATCCCCTTTTGTGCACCTTACCCAATTGGCTGATCAAGCGAGATCCAGTAGAACCTCCCATCAAGGCTGTGTCTCTATTCATGCACTCACAACTGCTCTCCATTCAACTCTTACGGCACACAAGCATTCTTAATTGGTCCAAAGACATCATTCCATTACTTTTGTATTCAACGCTCTCTCCACACTGTCCATCCACTCCTTTTGTGGTCTCCCTCTCAATTTAACACCTCTCATATCAGACCTATTTATCTTTTTCATTAATTGTTCCTCATCCATTCTCCCCACATGCCTAAACTATTGCACCACTACCTATGATGATAATATGATGATTACAATGGGGAAGGAAATAGTTAGGATATGACTGTCTTGGTTTTGTAGTAGTGAGCTACTCATGAAATTATTCTTTCCTAAAATACTTGAATAAATAAATAGAATTCAGATTATAAAATCACATCACTGGTTATATATATAAACTTTGATCACTATACCAAAGTGAACTTACCATGTTAGCAATTCATCAGAAGACATATCATGATATTTTGAAGCCTTTGTTTCCTCACTCAAAAGCTGCAGCACTCCATATTTTCTATTATCCTTAATTTTCGTGTTTGACAGTGACAGCTGAAATAAAACGTGGTGATTAAGGCAGTTCCCGAATTAACTTGAATTATTTTACCTCCCAAACTGATCGGTATCTATTTACAAGTTCATGAAGTCTGATATTTTCAAGAGAAATAAATATATTAATATTCTTTTTCTGTGTGCAGTGTACATTACTAAGACTATGTACCAAAATTCAAATGAGAGTTGTATGTGCAGTTGGGTTTGACCTCAGCTCTCAGGGAAGAGTGATATATGAACAAATAAGGCAGCAACATTAATCACAGGAAATTTAAACCACGAAGTCATGAATTAAGTTAAAATTATTGTTATTTTTGACTCACCTTAGCTTCCTCCTCCACCTGAATGCCAATCCTACAGTTGTGGATTGATGAAGCAGAAACACTGGCAACAGCATCATCTCTAAAATCCATCCCACCAGCACAACAGTTCTGGACAGATACTTGGCTAACACTAAACTCTGTGTTCCCCAGTCCTAGCAAACCCCATTTTCCACCTGAAAACAACAATATAAATGACAGGCATAAGATAATATTTCAATAATACTCATGTTAGCTTGTAATCCTGTGTGTGGTGCTTCATTATAAAGAGTGAGACATCATTACCTATAATTTTAACATTCTCCATGGTTGTCAATCCACTGTGTTGCACAATTCCAATCTGATGAGGGGCAGGCTTCAAGGTGATGTTCTGAAGGGTAAAGTTGCCAGTAATATCCATCAAAACATCACCAGTCTCACTGTTGGCTTCCACCACTACGCCTTCACCAAGCCCTGAAATTGTAAACCAACATGAATGTGAAATTATCTGTTGATGGAGACATAAAAACGATAATGACCACAAAAATTTTTGTATTATATATAACAACAATATTTTTCTAACCTAGCCGCTATGACCAGACTGGATCCCCCCACCACAGGGAAACATCTATCTGTCTATATACCTGACTTGTATCTCCATTAAAAAGGGGTAGCCAAGACAAGGCATTCAAGGTTCAGAGAGACTTTACTCTCACGTCCCCTTTTCGTGCCCTGTCTTTTCGTAAGAGAGAATACAGAGGAGGGGCTTCCCAGACCCCTCGCTCCATCCCGTTTTGTCGTCTTTTACAATCCGCAGGGAATATGGTCGTAGTAGTGAAAAAATTACATGAACTAATGAATTCAAAAACTTTCTTTTGGAATAACTTACCAAGTAATGCTCCACCTTTTGAAAATAGATATCCCAGTTGACTTAAAATGTGCTGTCCTGGAAACAAAATTACCACATCTCCTTCATGTGCTCCATTAATGGCACTCTGAAGGGTAGGGAATGTCTGCCATAAGTCTTCATCACTGACCTGAAGCAAAATATTACATTTGTTATGCCCGGAGTGTTAACGTTTTATTTTGTTATTCATTATTTTGTTTATCATTAGAAATTAGTGGTTGGGTGAAAAGAATGACAACCCTGATCAGTAGATAATAATGGCAACGTTTAATTTTTCCTGACCTTGATCTTTAAAAATTTAATGGGCAATGTCCGGATTCATTAGGACTCTATCTACATCAATGTGTCGACTTCTCATAACCCTTTAGCTGTTGGGAAATTACAGTGGGCAGGAAATAGATATGATAGTGGTAAATTTTTTTTTAGTAACC
Source organism: Metacarcinus magister (assembly GCA_029783475.1). Lineage (NCBI taxonomy): Eukaryota > Metazoa > Arthropoda > Malacostraca > Decapoda > Cancridae > Metacarcinus > Metacarcinus magister. The sequence continues at coordinate 2,777,292 of JAPQNM010000046.1, forward strand.
TATAATAATACCTCATACAGTAAAAGTTTCCTTGAAATATTCTTCCCCACCTTAGGTAAAGCTGCTATGAGGTTGGGCAGCATAGCCATGTGTTTCATCATCTGTAGAGTAGTAAGGGCTTGTGCCACCACCTTCACCTTGGCATGAGGACCTTTGATGTTGATTTCCTCTTCCTGTGATGGGTGAACTGAAATCTCCCTGAAACACGTGGGAATAGTAAATGATTATTATCTACATTAATTTTGTTCTTTGGTTCCTTATCACAATCATCCTTCCTTCTTTCCTTTCTCAAACTCTGAAAGTATTTATTCATCACAATGCTACTATTTCCTTTCCTTTTGCTTTTGTAGTAAATCATACCTTAGAATGGGATCTTTCAACATATCAAACTGTGCTTTGAGTTTTTCCAGTTTCTTATGGAGCTTGAAGAGGTGTGCAACATCTTTCTGATCCATTTCAAAATCTACACTTTTCTCTTCATTTCTGGATTCAATATTTTGTATTTTTTTTTGTGCATTATTACCTTCCCTGATAATGGCTTTAAGAGAGGCACCTACAGCTGTTGGAATGCGAGCTGCTTCAATGTCTTGGTATCTGAAATAGTTATTAAATTATTGTGCATATTGTTAAATTGTCATGATCTCATTAATTTCATTGACAAACCTAATGAATTTGGAGTCTACAAGGCGTCATTGACTTTAACGCAAATGATACTTGATTTCTTAATGGACAACCAGTGATATTACCTCCTTTGTCTCACCCGAACTCCATCTCTCAATACTTTGATACGTACCGACCTTCAGGATTTTCAAAAATTCATAACTCTTTCAAAACTTCACCAACATGACCTCCTACCAAAAGTATCCGCTTGATTAACTCTTTAAATGTTACGTGAAAGTACAGGGTCAGGAAAAATTCACGAATATGTATCAGCGACGGCAGCAGAGGTATTTGTGCTATACTAACTGCACCTCTAGTTGTATATTTTATTTGAAATTTCTATTATAATTGTCAATTTCATCAGTATAATATCACATGAAAATTACCCACATCATTCTTCAGAAATACGCTGACCACTTACAGCTTGAGACGAGAAGTAATGAGGGTTTGGTTGAAACAAACATTTTCTTCCTCCAAGTCCCATGGCTGCCATATATGTTCATAAAAGAATCTGTTGGCAAAATTACACTTCAGTACAGTATATATTTAGTATAATTCCCACTAAAGGATAATATTTAAAGTTAAGAAACTGTACAATAATATCAGCTTTTGTACTTTTAACTTTGGAGAATGTAATGATTTATTTCAAGTTCACATCTAGTATTAAAACTTTTCTATGTTTATTTTGTAGCTCTTGACCAGTCTTTTTTCAAGTAAAAACGAAATTTTACATCATGGAATATGAAAAGAAAAAAAAAATGTCTGTAAAAGTAGTTACTTTATCTGGCAAATGACTTCTGCAGTGCTGACCATATCAAGAGCTTCATTTTCTTGATCCGCAAGCACAGACAACTCCATCAATGGAACCTGGACCTGTATCAAGTTATGCAATAATGAATAATAATCAACATACACTCCAGGCTGTAACATGAAATATGCCATTACCTTCTATATGAAGGAGTATTTCACTTAGAATGCTTCACAGTTTTACTTACTTTATAATGTGAGATAAACTTACCATTATCATTGAGTGAATGCAAACTAAGAAACAGGGAAAAGTTCTTTTAATTATTTAAAATGACTTTAGTTACTCAGGTTTTACTTCTAAAATTTTGGAAGTGGTTAACTTAAAATGCTTACCATCTTATTCTTTCCTTCCTCAATCATCTGGAAATCTTCCTTTAAAATATTATCAACAACAGGCTTCAATACTTTCACTTCTGCTATGAGCTTCTCCTGGCTAACATCAATGACCTGGAAAAGCAAGAGTAGTTTAAAATACAAAGATTAATACAAAATCCTCCACTTGTAAATATATTTACATACTAATAACAAATGCACAAATAATATGGATGTACAACCCATCCATATTGATCAACATACTACGATCTAAAATTCAACATGTATTAGTGGTGGGTGGTGTCCTGAACAGAGGCATCCTTGTGGTTTTGCTACAATAGGAACGTGTATAACATAGGAACAAGACTGTCTCTTACGTCTACATATACACAAGTCTCTTGCTTCAGTTTGAACACAGAATCTGGTAGATTTGGTGGAATTGTCCACACAGCTTTCCAGCCAGCTGGTTCTATTTTGTTTTCTACATAGTTAACCAGTTGCCTTTCCACATGCTCTGCTGCAACGCCTGTAAAGATAGAATACAGTTTAGCTATTATTCTAAATACAAGGGTCAATCTTTTACATGTACATCCATAGAATCAATCATTGGGGGCATATGCTGAGAGGCGCGGTGTCTTGCCAACCCTCCGACGCCAGCTCCAGTGATCATCTGGTCAGTGATCAGTGGTCTCTAGGCAAGACCCCTTCCCATACCAAGTAACTCCCAACAGGAAGCATTGACTTATCCCACCCACGAACTTTGTGGGCGCCCCCTTGGCCTCCTCCACCCCGGGTTATCCCTTTCAGACAACCCGAGAAGCAGGATCAGCTTCTGGGTAACGTGCTACATGCCCATATAGCCGGAGTTGACATTGGCGGACTATGCTGGTAATAGTCCTTGATTCAGTCTCACGGAGCAGTTGCTGATTTGACACAGTCATTCCAACGATACCCCATGAAACTGCGAAGGCATTATTCACCAAAGACATCAATTTGCCTCTTCAGATTGGTATTCAGTGTCCTTATCTCACAGCCATACAGCAAGACAAGGATCACCAGTGACTTGAAGATTCAAATCTTTGTCAGTCTGTACAGGTACTGACAATGTCAGGTACTCATGCTGAGCGAGTCCATAACATCATGGGCAACAAGCAACAAGCCTGTGGTCAGTTGCAAAAAACTTGGCACTCTGGAAAACCATGCAGTTCTGGAGGATTCTCCAACGAGTATGTGATCAATCTCTTTCACTACCCCTCTGGCATTGCTATACCACGTCTAGTGGTGCAGCTCTTTCTCGTCAGCTCCACACACCTTGGTAGGAGCATATACTGCAACAAGAGACATGAAGCCCCAAGTGTGCTTCATCGCATTATACGCTCATCAACTGGAATAACCTCAACAACGGATGGTTGTAGTCTGTTAGAGATGCCTATAGCTACTCCCATTGCTCATGCCAGACCAGTAGTAGGTAAAACCTCTACTACTGATCTCGCCACAGCCAGGCCTCCTCATCTCAGAGAGTCCCACTATATCCAACCTCAGCTTACTGAGCTCATCCGATAGATGAGGCAGTCGGTGGTCCTCTGAGAGGCTTAGTATGTTCCAAGATCCCACACGCAGAACCCGCCAGAGATTTACACCAGAGCTAGTTTGGCGAGTAGGCGCCGCTTCTGCAGCCCCTCGGCCACCCCCAGAATAAAAAGTAGGGCGAGGGGATCTTCCTACCCCATTCAAGTTGCAGGGGTGCTGTGGGCTTTGCCCTGCACCTGTCATATGGTCCATCAGGCCCCCCTGATGCCTTGGCATCACACGGGTCTGAGTGGATGGACCCCCTAGCAAAACCGGGTTGGGGTCACGGCCAAGGCCTCGCCTGTACCCAGAGCCTCGACCCCGGCTTCTACTCCTTAATCGTGGCAGTAAGAGGAAGTTTTATGGGTAAGGGTTGCAAGGCCCACCCCAACCAGCCAGATTAGGGGCTGGGCTGACTGCTAGCCAAGGGCAGGGACTCAGAGATCCTGAGGGAGTATTTTCCGTCTGACCCACTATTTCACCCATAGCTGGGGCTGGATGGCCATTGACTCATCACGGTGAGTTCATCTGTCCTTTGTGTGGTCTTGTTTTTAATCCACCTGGATGTCCAACACACCCTCCTCACTGGTATGGTCCAGTGGGGGAGCTGGTTTAGTCGCCGACAGCCTGACCATGCAGCTGGTTGTACTGGGTTACATGGCACCAGTAGCAGAGAACAACCCTGACCAGACGAGTAGAATCTATCCTACTAATTAACTTTTCATCATCTCACTCTCTCCTTTTCTCTCTGGGTGATCAATCCATCTCAGTGCTGTACTTAACCATCTCCATAACTCCACAACAATTATTTTCCCTTACTAAACATGAAAGATGCACAATGAAAAAAAATACTATAGATAGTGAAGTAACAAAATATATCAATATGACAAAAGGGATAAAATATACCCTTTGCATCTTTCCTATTCCGTGGAAATTACTTTATGGAATATATTCCTTAACTCTCACCCGTCTCTCTCAATTACCTTTTTAAAACATACAGTTAATATGGAGACATATTATAAATCATACCTTGTAACATGCGGCTTAGCTCAGCAACATGGTCATCAGGTTCCCACTGTACCCTGATCACATGAGGCATACACGGTGACTCTGCTCTTGTGTCAGGAAGCTCATACCTTGTACCATCCTTACGGGAATCCTGGAGGCCTGCTAGCAATTCCATTTTGGAACAAGTTTTACTCTCATTTTCTAAACTGAAAAGGAAAGGGGAAATAAACAAAAAATCAGCACATACTTCTATATGTATCTATTTCTATATATAATCCATCCGGACTAAGTTACTATAGACCATATAGTTTTGCTAGGTTAGGTTAATGCCACCCAACCCCGAAGTTTAGGTTAGGTAAAGGGCATAAAAAGAAAATAAGAGAAACAAATACTTATAAGTGAAATGGTGAATGCTTAAGTTTTACCAATAAGACTCATAAATAATGTATGCGGGTTCACCAGAGTTACCGACTATAATTCCATTTACTGTATGAGTCATCATACACTATTTTCAGTGATTATCGAGGTATTGCTTATATGTTCAGTCACTATCGTTGTTGTTCCATTATATAGAACACATGAACTGACATCAATAATTGTAGATGGCGAGCACTGTCTTCAATTTAATACAGCCACACCCCTTTCGTTTTGTCTTCCTCATAACCACATCAAAGCTCCTCTGTTCTTCACTAAGGAATACATACACGATTAATTTGATGTTTATATGAAATAAACACTGCACGCTGCTTACCTCATGTCTAGGTGTAATAAGTTCGTGGACACTAGTGAATGACAACATACGAGGGGAGGTTTGAACTTTGAATGTTATTGAAGTCCCGCTGCAACTTGCTACCAGTCTGCGCCTTAAAACGCGCGCAAGTTTAACTACGCAACTGTCAACTATTGTAACTGTTCAACCTAAGTAATCTCATTAAAAAAAATCTTAGTTAATTATATGACACAGAAAATAAGGCTTGCATATTGATAATTAGAGCGAATAATTTATATCCCAACCAGCACAAGGATGTTTCTGTAGCATTCATCATCATCATCAGCCTCCTTATGGGTCGTATATATAATGACATAAAAAGTTTTAGATGTTGATTGATGACAACAGCAATATATGACAGTCAATACAGTTGCTAGTAACGACTTAAGTATATAAACTATACACAAAATTTATGTAGTACCAGAAATTACACTTTTAGTTTCTGAATGATAGTTATTAATTCTGAAAATCCTAGATATTCAGTACAATGAGTGCTGTACATGCATTGTATATTGTTCTATAATGATGTGAGTTGTCAAGATTGTAGACATGATTGTGAATTCTTATATATTTGAACTAATATCATAATTTTACTTTTTTCCCCAGAGTGAAAACTGAAGACTGAATTTAGTGACTGTGATGGTGGTGACTTGATGTGAGTGATATTAAACTAGACACAAATGTGCAAGAGTGAACTGAAATTAATCCAAACTATTTAAAACTGCTGACAGTAACTGGAACATAATAATAACTAAATCATCTTTATTGTGTGTGCGTTAAGTGATATCCAAGTGAAGTGAAGAAAACATAATCAGACATGTTTCTATTCATTATTTTTGTGTGTGTGCGTTAAGTGATTTCCAAGTGAAGTGAAAACATAATCGATATGTTTTTATTCATTATTTTTTGTGTGTGTGTGCGTTAAGTGATTTCCAAGTGAAGTGAAGAAAACATAATCGGACATGTTTTTATTCATTATTTTTTTGTATGTGTGCGTTCAGTGATACGGATCTCAGTGAAATTTAAAAACGTATTTATATATTTTTTTGTGTGTGAATTGTGCGAGAAGAGGAGTGACTTAAACAAACTACACTGAAGAAAAGAAATCATCGATGCCTGCCGATCTCACCTTCAGCTCTTCTTAAGGTAGTGTTACGTACTTTTAATGTGCATGGTAACTTTTTCAGCATGGATTACATTTTTTCTCATGCATTAATAACATCATGTCTTAAAAAGGAATGGTAGTAAAATTATGGCAGTGGCTTATGTATGTCTGTAAGATGTGTTTCAGCGATAAAAGTACATCGTAATTATATTTTATGGTATATATATAGAGAAAAAAAGTCTATCGAAGTATACAACAAAACATATTGATAGAAAACGTACATTACTGTGAAACCTTGATAGAAAATGAATCTCTTTTAGGGGACACATGTGTAGTTGGGGTTGAGGAAGGTTCTCGGGTACACAATGTATCTCGTTACCCATATGTCCGTCTACTTACCAACCCGTTATGACTTAGAGAACACACTATATGGCAAGTCACTTTAAGCCGTATTCGAGGCATCACTACGTTGCCACTGCCGAAGGAAGTTGAACGATGTAATGGTAATTATCCCAAAGACTAGCTGTTGGGTTGACTTTTGATTACAGTTATTGAGGCCAACTTTACATCTCTCTCTCATTCTCTCTCTCTCTCTCTCTCTCTCTCTCTCTCTCTCTCTCTCTCTCTCTCTCTCTCTCTCTCTCTCTCTCTCTCTCTCACACACACACACACACACTAGCGAGGCTCAAAGGCGATGTTATGACGACTGAGATGCTGATGATAGACATTCATAGCTGGGGATGTTTTGATGGTCAGGCCTGATGGTGTTATTCACTCACAGCGCGGTCACTCACCCTCCCTAGCGGCCCGGGGAGAAGGAGAGGGGGAAAGAAGCCAAGTGGAAGCGAGAGAGAGAGAGAGAGAGAGAGAGAGAGAGAGAGAGAGAGAGAGAGAGAGAGAGAGAGAGAGAGAGGAGGGGAGGGACACGGGCGGGTGATCAGCTTGCATCAATCAATATGGTTCGGGAAGTTGCCTAGAGGGATGGTGAGGCGCATTGGGGGGTGGGGGGAAGGGGGTGCGTGCATTCTGTGGAGAGAGAGAGAGAGAGGAGGGGGAATAAGAGAGGAGGTAGGATAAGAGAAGTAGGAATGAGGAATGAGAGAGAATACATGAAGCTTGAGAGAGAGAGAGAGAGAGAGAGAGAGAGAGAGAGAGAGAGAGAGAGAGAGAGAGAGAGAGAGAGAGAGAGAGAGAAGGAAGGAGCGTAATGAGGCAATGGCTATAGAAGGAAGATTAAGAAATGATAATTATGTTAATGATATGAAGTGAGGAATAATTAACACTATATAACGGATGTGGAATAGATAAAAATACATTGCTAGAAGAAGGTGTCATGGCGGATAATATAGATGCAAGGAAGATAATGAAATGTAAATAATAGAAGATAAAGTAAACAAGAAACAGAGAAAGAGAGAAATAAAGTTACACACAAGATATAAATTATAGAAGAAAAATATATAGATAACGAAGAATGGATAATAATAAGAAAATATTCAATAAACAACGAAAGACAGTGAAAAGATGATGACGGAAACCTGCTTCAGAGAGAGAGAGAGAGAGAGAGAGAGAGAGAGAGAGAGAGAGAGAGAGAGAGAGAGAGAGAGAGAGAGAGAATGAGACGCGACAGGGAAGCACGAGGAAGGCATATAGGATTAGCGTGCCTTTAGCTGTGGCGGGAAGGAGGGAGGGGAGGGGAGGCAGGGGACGACGACGACGAGAGAGAGAGAGAGAGAGAGAGAGAGAGAGAGAGAGAGAGAGAGAGAGAGAGAGAGAGAGAGAGAGAGAGAGAGAGAGAGAGGTAGGTTGGGGGGGGGAGGTGAATGCTGTAGGATCCCCGAAATACATTGAAGAAGGAAAGTGAGTGTAATGGGATTGTGGAGAGAGAGAGAGAGAGAGAGAGAGAGAGAGAGAGAGAGAGAGAGAGAGAGAGAGAGAGAGAGAGAGAGAGAGAGAGAGAGAGAGAGAGAGCACGGGAAAGGTAGGTTGAATTCGAAATAGCTACCCTAAAAGACATTTCATATATTCATCACGCAACGAAGCAGAACAACACACACACACACACACACACACACACACACACACACACACACACACACACACACACACACACACACACACATAAATAAATAAATAAACAAAATAAAAAAAAATAAGCATCAATTTTGTAAGAGCGTCCCCTTAGAAGGCTGTAAGGGAGTACGGGAGGGAGGATCAGGAAGGGGAAGAGGTAGCTATAGTAGTAGAGGTGTGAGGGGCGGTGGTCAGCGGAAGAGAGGAGGAGGAGTAGGAGGAGGAGGTGGTGGTGAGGGGGCTGGTTGGGGGCACTGGGCCAAAGGAGGGGGGAAGGGGGAGGAGGGGGATGCTGCAGGAGGAGGAAAGGAGGGAGGGGGATGCTGTAGGAGAGTGTTTGGTGTGTCCTCACGGCTGCAGGGATGTTGGGAAGAATATCCTGCCGCTCTGAAGGGACGTTAATAGGACATGCTTGTTAAGGGTGAAACTTGCTACAGGGAGAATGGTGCGCTGCGTCAGTCTCTCTCTCTCTTTCTCTTTCTCTGTTTCTGTTTCTGTTTATCTCTTTCTTTCTCTCTTTCTGTTTCTCGGGTAGGACTGCTTCAAGTGTCGGTAAGTCATTGTTTTATTCAGTATGAAGCACTTATTCTCCTGTTTTTTTTCTTCTTCTTCTTCTTATATTATCGTCATTGTTATCATTATCATCATCGTTATGTGTTGTTATTTCCTCCTGTTATCATTCGCGAAAACTATGAATTGTTATATACATATTTATCTATCTACGTATTTATCTATCTATCTATCTATCTATCTCTTTATATCACTATCATTACTCTATACATTAGCCCATTCATCCATTCATCGGTCTGTAAAAAGGCTTCTTCACACCTAGATAACAGCAGCGGTAGCACAAAAAAAGAAGGTTTAACGCAGGTGGATATGTGTGTGTGTGTGTGTGTGTGTGTTGGGGGGAAGCGTGCCTCACTCAGCCTTTCATGGTGTAGGCTCGTCCCTGATGCTGCCACCACGTCCTGAGATGCTGTGTGATGCAGAACAAGTGGATGGGAAGCCTGGAGAGAGAGATATCTTGTGTGGAATTTGATTTCTAACATGGGTTTGTGTGTATGTGTGTGTGTGTGTGTGTGTGTGTGTGTTGTTTATACGTAGAACAGTTGATTTATAGAGAAAAATGTTATCCCTTCTATGAGAAATGTATTATTATAAATGTTATGATATGTAAGTATATATTGAAGAAGCGTTGTCTAAGGCGGCTGCTGTAGCTGTGGTGGTGGTGGTGGTGGTAGTAGTGGTGGTGGTGGTGGTGGTGGTGACGGCAGCAATGGGTAGGTAACAAGAGGTGTCCCTTCTGTGCCTCCACTCTCCCTCCCTTCCTCCCTTCCTTCCTTCCTTCCTTCCTCCCCTCCTTCACTCCTTCCCTCCCAAGACCAGCCGGACACGCACTGACCACAACGCTCCCTGAATGGGTGTATGGGTCGCCCCTACAGGGAGGAAGGCTATAGGTAGGGGTAGGTAGGGTAAGGGGAGGAAGGTAGGGAAGGGTGGAGGAAGGCAGAGGGAGCGACGAACACAGGAAATAATGCACCACCCAATGAAGAGGGAGGAGGAGGGAAGCACACACACACACACACACACACACACACACACACACACACACACACACACACACACACACACACACACACACACACAGTAAAGTAGCGGTGGTAATGGTGGTGATAATAGTGGTGATGGGATGATATATACAGTAGTGATGATCGCTTTGAGTATATTATGTTTTGATGGCAAACATGTTGTTGTATAGAGTCATATAGAGTTCTCAGTATTTCCTGTACTGCCTTGTATCCAGGACGGTCTTAGCGGCGTCAGTGGGAAGGAACTAAATGATTTGATAGATAGATAAAATAGATAGATTGATTAGATAGATACAAAAAGAAGGAAAGAAAGAAAGATAGAAAAAACTTGCCTATAGCTGTGTTGATCAAAAGTCAGTCAATCGGTCAATGAGTTAAGGGGAAAAAAGTCAGAGAGAGAGAGAGAGAGAGAGAGAGAGAGAGAGAGAGAGAGAGAGAGAGAGAGAGAGAGAGAGAGAGAGAGAGAGAGAGAGAGAGAGAGAGAGAAAACACTATAAAAACTCCGAAAATTGAACATCATTATCATCATACACAATAATTTCATAGTATTAGCTGGAGGTGGGAGCCTTGCCTTTCCTCCTACCCCACAACAAGCCCCCAACACAACACGCCCTCACCATAACACGCCTTCACCACAACACGCCCTCACCATAACAACTCCTCACCATAACACGCCCTCACCATAACACGCCTTCAACCACAACACGCCCTCACCACAACTCGTCACCATAACACGCCCTTATCCAGGCATTCATGAGCGAGTGTATAGCAAAGTGGACCTGTCTAACTAGTTCTGCCTGACTGGTATATTCCCTGACTGGTTCTGAATGACGCCCTATAGAAGAACTTGTCTAGTGGCCTTGAACTGATTGTCTCGCGTTGCATGATGCGGTGAACTCAGCTGCGTGTTTGGTGGGCAGCTGCATACCGCCGACAACCCACCATAACCCACCAAAGAAAGAGCTGATTAGTTTCTATACATATGTTTTGTTTTTTTATAATTATATACTGATTTCCTTAAAGACAGTCCCGCCCTTCCCTCACTTCCGTAACATTACCTCGGGTTTGTCTTCTTCTGCTTCTTATTGATGACGTGAAAGCTCTTAATAAAGACAGATTTTCAGTGTCCAGTCTCTCGTTGATTAAGTTGAGGCACTACAACGTAATGTGTTTTCAGTGTGGTCAATAAATGCGTAAAAAAAACGTACATTATGGTTTCTCCTTAGGTAACGCACTATTAAAATGACGAAAGACAGAAAGCTCACAAGAAAACAATTAATAAACCGATCTTAATCCTTACCTTACGGAGAAACGGGAACATTTGATAACACATTCAGGATGGAGCGTCACACAGGTAAATGGATAACGCAGGTGTGCCGCTGGGTGAAGAGACAGTAGAAAGACAGGCAGGTGTGGATGGATATAGCAACAACACAACAACTATATGATATGTCACGACTCGATATATTAGTTCATGTAGTATAGTAATCTCTACAGGAGTTGTATATGAATTGAGTGCATAATGTATCAAGGAAGGTGTTCAGAGAGGACATTAATACCGTGAAGTTAAATGATGAGACTCGATATATGCTTGAATATGTATTTGTCTCACTTTTTTTCACCTGTTCGACCTTGAAGCATTGCACCATCCCTTCGTGTTACAGCATATATGTTACATTTGTACTTAGTTAAACCATGTATTGTAAATCTAATGCATTCTGGCGAGGCACTATATAGTTGTTTATCAAGGCATTAGTTTTGTTTGAAGACCGTGAATGAGGATGAATTCTTAAAACTGAATTGGTTAGTTCATAAACAAGTGATGTATCAGCTCCGTTTATTACCACAACACAAATTAGAACGTGAATACAAGTAACACAAAAAGGAAGGAAAGATAAAACAATAAGTCTACGAAAAGAAAAAGAAGGAAGGAAAGGTTGGACTCTCAGCAGGCTATTAATAACTCATTGTTCCTCACCAGGACTTCATTATCTTGACAATAGACGCTGCTACAACCACCACCACCACCACCGCCACCGCCACCGCCACCGCCACCGCCACCACCACCACCACCACCGTCGTCGTCGTCGCCTCACCGTGAGCAAGGAAGCAACTTTCTGTGTAATGTTCTGTGGGAATAAAATCGCAACAAAGTTTAGTGGAACCTTAACCGGACTGACTTTCCCCGAGGTAACTGTCCAGATGAGCAGAATGTAGCGAATAAAAGGTGAACATTATCCAGAAAGTTGCTACGCCGGTTTTTTTTGTTTCATTCTTCCCCAAAGTGCGAATCTATATATCGTGGCGACGTGTATTTGTTGTACGTAATGTTGTGCAGCGATTTCTTTCCTTCATGTTCCGAGTTGTGGACGGATCGTGATGGGCTAAGTTAAGGGATTTTGTTGTCGTTTAGTGGGCACCTCTCCCTCTCTCCCTCTCTCCCTCTCTCCCCCATTACTGCCTGTCTCCTGCTGTTGCCCCGTTGGTAGAGGACACAACTGCACTTTCCCTTACCCCCAAAACCCTCCCCCTGAAAACATGAGTAGAGATGAGTACAGCAGCTTGTTAGATCAGGGTGTTACCATTCCTCAGGTGATGTGTGTACCGTCACTCACCTGGTGCTAATTAGAATAGACAGGTGAAGGTATGAGTAGTGGCTGAGGATGGTGGATGGTGATGCATCATAACCACCTCACTATGTCTTGTTATCACTACTAATACCATGCACTGTACCTCACCATACCCCTTACACACCCTCATCTCATCCACCATACCTCACCTCATGCAGCATACCTCCCCACACTCCCTCATAAACATTCATTCAGTAACCTCATATCAACCTCATTCCACATAACACTATAATTAAAGCATAATTCATCTATTTACCTAAAACTTCACTTCCTGAGACACCAGAATCGCCAGGTATAAAAGTGAACTAAACATGCACTTAAGTGATCTTATTTAGGGGTTATAAGACGCACCTTGAATGAGTCTTACACTTAAATCTTACTCTAAGGCGACTGGGAAGACTCGAATCGGTGTCATGTTTATTTTCTTTCCTCCCGCGGGTTATAATGTGGGGCGGGGCGGGGTGGGGTGGGGTGGGCCGTTCCATCAGATCCTCGGGCCGCCTCGTTCTTTTGAAGACGAATGCCAGTTTGTACGTTCCGTGATCCCCACCCGAACGATTCCATTCCTCCATTGTCCATCTTTATAATCCTTCCAATTACTCGATGAATATTCAGCGCTGGAGATATGATGGCGACCGTGTGTTAGCGTAATGGCGAGGCTGTACTGCAGCTTGTGTATAGGTGTGTGTGTGTGTGTGTGTGTGTGTGTGTGTGTGTGTGTGTGTGTGTGTGTGTGTGTGTGTGTGTGTGTGTGTGTTTTGCTTGCCTGCCCACCTGTTTGTTTCCACTTGCGTATATATGAAGAAAAATAGAAAGAGATATATAAAAATGATAATAATAATAACAATAATAGTAATAATTTATTTTACGAATAAAATATTTGAATAATAGTAATTTTACCTAACAACTTATACATTGAAAGATTTAAAATGGAGGGAAAATGGTAAGCAATAGAAGTGAATGTGGTGGTAGGTTAATACACTTTAAAAATAATGATTGTAAACACTACTATATCCTGTAGGAGGTGAAGGAGGCAATGCATTTTCAAGCCTTACCGTCCTTGAGGTGAACTATTGTGGTGGTGGTGGTGGTGGTGGTGGTGGTGGTGGTGGTGGTGGTGGTGGTGGTGGTTGGGTCTAAGTGATGAGAGAAATGCATTGCTCTTTGGGAAACTGTGCCGTTCTCCCTCAGGGCCTTCTGCTGGAGATTTTTAAGGGCGGGCTGTCGGCGGGACTGACTCGTGGCTCAAATATCATTCCTACTGTTTGTTAGGACTCCTACCTAGCTTGATACAGTAATGGTGTCCTCACTTTTTCACTCCTCTCTCTCTCTCTCTCTCTCTCTCTCTCTCTCTCTCTGTCTCTGTCTCTGTCTCTGTCTCTGTCTCTGTCCCTGGAGTTCTTATGTTGTCTCTGTCAGCCGTCAATTCTCTGTTACGTCTTTCCTCTACCTGTCAATTTATTCTTCACGTCCCCGTCCGCCACCTTTCCTGCCGCCATTATTGAGGGTGAATTATGCAGGAGAGAGCCACGCTTTAAGCCTCTTTACCCCCACCAGCCTCCTCTCTTGGCCTGCCTTGCCTTGCTTTAATCCGTGAGCTGCACATGACGAGTTTTTTTTTCTTCTTTTTTTATCTAACATTTGCCTGGGAGGGGGTCGAGGGTGTGTGGGTGTAGGTGGAAGAGTGTGTGTGTTTGTGTGTGTGTGTGTTTGTGCCCCGCTGTAGTGTGTAAGCATTGTAACTGGTGTAAAGGATGTTAAAAGTGCTTCATGCTATACCCGCCTTATACCCACCTTCGAACCTTCCCCCCCCCGTGTCCTTTTTGGTAAGTGTATGTATGTATGTGTGTATGTAGTACTATTGCCTCAACATCCTGGTTTATGTTTATGTTTATATTTATGTTTCTGTTTCTCTTGTGGATTTGATGTTTAATTCAATGATTCACTTGCTCATTATTTTTTTTTTTCCTAGTATGAGCAAAAGTTTAGTTAAGAGAAAAATGAAAGTTACAGTAAGTGAGGTTTTCATCATTTATCTAATCCCATGTCTCATTATTTATTTTTTTTTCTTCTTGGTGTTTGTTTTGTGAGTGTGTGAGTTTGATTATGTTGAGTGCAGTGTCAGTGATCCATTGGAGGAGTTAAAAAAAAAGAGGAGTGTGTAAGAGTGTGTGTGGGTGTCCAGAGTGGGAGAAAATATGGAGGCTACAGTGTGTGTGTGTGTGTGTGTGTGTGTGTGTGTGGTGTGTGTGTGTGTGTGTGTGTGTGCGCGTCTAGTAGCCAACCAGCCAGCCATTTAGCCATCCATCCAGCCGGCCAGTCAGTCAGTCAGTCATCATTACCATGTTACCTTACAGGACAAAGGTCTTTGCCACTTTTTCTCTCCCTCCCTTCGATCCGTCCGTCCGTCCGTCCGCTGCGCGTCACTCTCTCCGCTTCATTCCTTCAAATTCACGGATTTCGTTTTGCCATCTGATCGTGTGTGTCATCTGTCTTGTTCTGCTCTCGTTCTGTCGTCCAAGCTGTGGGTATACATAGTGTTCTGCCACGTTGACGGTGTACGTGTGTGTGTGTGTGTGTGTGTGTGTGTGTGTGTGTGTGTGTGTGTGTGTGTGTGTGTGTGTGTGTGTGTGTTCAGTGTTCATTGACGGCTTTTAGATGGTAGAAAATTGGCCTTGCAGGTTGTAATGATCGGATTAGAAGGATTTGAACTCAATGTGAAAAGAATGATTAGTTAGAGTTGAAGAAAATGATGCTTGACACTTGTTTTTCACACACCTGAACTTGTCACTTTGTGTGTGTGTGTGTGTGTGTGTGTGTGTGTGTGTGTGTGTGTGTGTGTGTGTGTATGTGTGTATGTGTGTGTCCTTATAACTTATATTAATCCTAAAATATCTAACTACCGTCTCTTCTTCTAATCCATTTTTCTTTTAATCAGTCTTATATAGGTTGAACAAAATGGCATTTACTGGAAATCATCTTTTTATACTATGCAATGAACAAGTATACCTTTCCTAATTATTCACACAAGTCTATGTCCTCATAACTCCGTCATCGTAAGCTTTATTATTATTACACAAGTATAATTTGATCTTTTTTTCTTTTCCTTTCAATTTTTTCCCGTCCCGCGTGAGCCACATTCTGGACGCGTTGGAAATATAATGTGTGTTGGGGGCATTGTGTTCTTGATGAGGCGTGTGCGTCGCTTTGCCAGTCATATCACCGACTTCGTGCTGCTAAAAATGTTGCTTCTCCCTTTTTTAAGTCTCACAGATTCAATTTCGTTGCTTTTCATACGTTAGGTTATCTTTTTCAACCGTGCTCAATATCCCGCTTCCCGCCAGCGCAAAACTATCCTTATGGGACTTCTGCCACCCAAGAAAAGAGAGAGAGAAAAAAAAGGTATATATGAAAATACCTGTATTATATAGATGTCCAAAGCGTCGGGTATTTGTGCGCGTTCGACTTGAATCTCTGTTTGAAAAAAAAGGGAGAGAGAAAAAAAGATCTGAAACTGGGATCTTGTCCGAGTAATGTTAGGTTTTTTTTACCTATTACTTTTGTTCCCTGCGCTGCCCGACCAGTGATCCCATCTGCCAGGTAATTGAACCACCTGCTGAACGGAAGGAAGTGTTGCTAGCAGGCAGGCAGGTAGGCAAGCAGGCAAGCAGGCAAGCAGGGCAGGTGAGGAAGAACACCTGACGCAAACTATTATCAAACCTATTAAACGAGAGAGAAATAATACAAAAAAAAATGAAACTATATTAAAACATATTCACACATATTGACGCTGGTTTGGCTCATACTTACACTTACACTTACACCTTCCGCTCCACCGTGATGGCGCCTCCGTATATACAGGTGATGGGAGTGTGATGGTGCAGCGGCGTGGGACTCATTAACGAGGCGTGACCTGTGTAGGGGGGTGAAGGGGTGAAGGGGTGACGGCGGGCGGGGCATCCTGTGTCCACTCCCTTCCTACTCCCTCCTCTTACTCCTCCTACTCCGCCCACTGACTTCCTCCCTCCCTCCCTCCTTCCCTCTCTCTCCCTCCCTCCTACACACTTACTTTCATGTTCTCCATTACACTGTGGCCTTACTGCGGCTTCTGCTTACTAAGAGGCTGGCGGCAATAATAATAGTAATAGCAATAGTTGATAATGGTAATAATAATGATAATAATAATGATGATAATAATAGTAAACCTGTTGCACGTATTTTACAGTAGGTGAAAAAAATTACGTGTAAGAAAATGACATAAATAAAATGAACTGGCTTGAATAAATAATACTATTCAAGTTATTTCTTGTTTTGTTGGAATGTAAAAGTTTCAGGATATATAGGGAGACACCAGCCCTTATCCCCCTGTCCTTGTATAGAGTCGCCTTTTCATTATTATTATTGTTATTATTATTATTATTATTATTATTATTATTATTATTATTATTATTGTTGTTAGACTAAAGACTCTACCTTAAGTTACATTGAAGTTAAATGATATTGAAGTGTTCTGAAAGGTGACCTCATATACCAGATATGTATACTCGTGTGTGTGTGTGTGTGTGTGTGTGTGTGTGTGTGTGTGTGTGTATGTGTGTGTGTATGTGTGTGTGCGTGTGTGTGTGTATATGTGTGTGTCATGGTACTAAGGTGAACACACAGTGACATATATACATTTTTTTCTGTACGTAAATGGAACAATCTAACACACACACACACACACACACACACACACACACACACACACACACACACACACACACACACACACACACACACACACACACACACACACACAGCAGAAGGGTTTAATCATCCAGCACTGTGTTGTTGCACTGGCCAGATAAATAAGCTGGCGCCTTGCACGGAGGGAGGGACGGCAGCGAGGGGCAGATAGATTAGTTTTTTTGTCCTCCTCTGCTTCCCTGCCGCAGCCGAAGCCGTTGGGGTGAACGTCTCATAAATTGTGTGTGTGGAGGAGGAGGAGGAGGAGGAGGAGGAGGAGGAGGAGGAGGAGGAGGAGGAGGAGATGATGATGATATATACTGTACATGGCCTTGAGTATACACCAAAATATACATAGACCTTCAAAAAACACATTAGGACAGAGCATTCCGAAAACATCATCACCATTAGCACCAAGTCAAACATCATCACCTCGGTCGGGGAAACACATAATCACCAACCTGTAATTAATAAAAAAAACAACACTCACTGGAACACGTAGCTCGCACCAGGTGGAGGAGACGGCTGAGGGGCGAGACTCTAGCATTGATTATAAGGGCAAATGACGCTGTTTAACCAGACTTAACATTTTCCCAGCAAGTAACACACGTAGGAAGGGCAGCGGGCGGGGATCAGGCAATGCAGTTTGGTGATGCAGCCAGATTGACGTCGGCAAGGGAGGAAAAGGTTCAGAGGGAGGGAGAGGCAAGGGAAGGGAGGGACGAAGGAAAAAGGGGGAAGGGATGCAGGTGTTAGTGCAAGCAAGAGGATGGGACCGGTAGAAAAAGGAAAGGAAGGACGGAGAGTGAGAGAGAGAGAGAGAGGAGGAGGGAAGGAGGGAGGGAGGGAGTAGAGAAAGGGTAGAGTGGGAGGGAGGGAGGGAAGGAGGGAGGGGAATGTAGGTACTGACCAGATTTTTTTTTCCTTGTGTAATTTGAATCTTTATTTTCACTTAGGAATTCCCGTCTCGTTCTCAGTAATGACAAAGCCTTTTGCAGCGAGGAGCCTCCCCCGGAACACCCTGCAGCCAGACCCCCATTCGCAATTTTCCCCGCAGGGTCTCGAGCGGGGCGGAAAAGGCGGATCTTTCGAGGCCAGAGGAAAGCTGCACGCACCAATACTTAACTCTTTATGTACTTTTATGCAGTGCCTTCCTCTCCTCCGACCAGCGCTGCATCCTGTCCTGTCCTGCCTTGCCTTGCCTTGCCTTGCCTTGCCTTGCCTTGCCTTGCCTTGCCTTGCCTTGCCTTGCCTTGCCTTGCCTTGCCGTTCAGCTGTACCGGTGTGTGTGTGTGTGTGTGTGTGTGTGTGTGTGTGTGTGTGTGTGTGTGTGTGTGTGTGTGTGTGTGTGATCCCCTCCCTGAAAAGAAGAAACAAAAAAGATTAGCTCCTGTTCTCCTTAGCTGTACAGTCACTAAAAAAAAAAGTTCAGAACCCATCAAGAACAGTTAATTAAACAATAAAAATCAAAACACTTACATAAAATACAGTAATGCAGTCTATATAAACCACTAGAAAACAGTCATACATACAGTCTATACACACCTGGTGAAACATCTGCTTTGTGTTGACTTGACGGCAGCGACTCGATTATGTGTATGTGTGTGTACGTGTGTGTGTGTGTGTCCTCCCGGTGAAGGAAGGGACTGGGATGTATGCTTTTCATAAGGACCGCGGGAACCGGCTTCTGACTAAGGTGTTGTCAGGTAAACACTATACTCAGCTGCTTTTCCAACGGACCTTCAGCTGTTTACAAGGAGTGGTCACATCCCTTACTACCCTCCTCCCCCCCTTCACCCCTTCCTGCAAGTCCTTGAGTCACATTGCATTGTCGAGAAATTTCAGACACAAGCGATATATAATTTTTCATCCACGAGTGAAATCATCGGA
Organism: Metacarcinus magister; assembly: GCA_029783475.1. Taxonomy (NCBI): domain Eukaryota; kingdom Metazoa; phylum Arthropoda; class Malacostraca; order Decapoda; family Cancridae; genus Metacarcinus; species Metacarcinus magister. Next base: position 2,796,429 of record JAPQNM010000046.1, read on the forward strand.
TTCTGACGTCAGTTTAATAAAGAATGACACTGTGAAAATAATGAAGGTCTCTCTGACATTTCCGTTTTTCCCCCACCACCCTCGATCGTATTATTTAAAAGACTTCGCTCGTCACTCCTCTATAGCGATCTCTCTTTTACATGAGCAAGTGGATGGACAGGTGTGTGACCGACATACAGGTGAGGTAGATTATTCATTAGTGAGGGAAATATAGAGATTATGAACTAAGGATTGGTTCCACTTTTACCTTGTCTTGCCTTAAGTAATTCAAAAGCGACAGAAGGCTACCGCTGTGTCCAAGAACAGTATTAAACGCAGCGGAAAAAATATATATAGTCAATCCTTATGTACTGAAATAATAGCCTAAGGGATGTTAAAAGGTAGAAGTAAAGTGAGAAGACAAGGTATTGAGGACAGCTTAACGTGTTACAAGGAATGAGGTCGAGTTGAAATGTTATTCCTACTCCTCATCCTTCTTTTCGTTCTCCTTCCTTCCTTCCTCTCCTCCTCCTCCTCCTCCTCCTCCTCCTCCTCCTCCTCCTCCTCCTCCTCCTCCTCTCCACAATGTTTTATTTCCTCAGCTGGTGGTTGGACAAAAACTGAAAAAAAACTAAATAGAATAAAAAAACTTCCCTTCATGAATCTATTAGACAACCAAACTCTGTCGCCTGTGTACCTTTTGATGGCTTGATACTAATTTATAAAGTGTTCCTTGCTGTGGGAAAAAGGAAAATGAAAGGAAAGTCCGTTCTATATATAAGAAAAAAAAAGAAAGAAACTCGCATCAGGAAGGAAGAGGAATTTTTGATAGGTGAAAGGTGATGTAGGTTAGATAAATTATATGAACAATTTTTTTTGAGGCACTAAGAAAAAAAAACCCACAATATTCTTCACACATGACTAGTAAAAACACACACACACACACACACACACACACACACACACACACACACACACACACACACACACACACACACACATGAACGGCGTGAAATGTCGGTATGAATGAGCGAAAAATTAGCGTAATGACGTGATTTTGTTTACATCGTTTTTGTGTCGGAACGTCCGCCATCCCTCACGAGAGAGAGAGAGAGAGAGAGAGAGAGAGAGAGAGAGAGAGAGAGAGAGAGAGAGAGAGAGAGAGAGAGAGAGAGAGAGAAAGAGAGAAAGAGAGAGATTTTTAAAGCTCACTTGTGAAGTAGATATTTATTTTTGTTTCTTTCGCCCAGTCAGCTGTTGTGGGGGTGGAAGAGGGAGGTGAGGTGGAGGCTGGGGGGGGATGCTTGGCGGGGTGGGGGAGGGTGTGTGTGTTGGGGGGTCATTACAGTACAGCATTAAAGGGGAAGTCGCGTTCGTTTTTAAAAAGAGCGCACCAGACAAGTTTGATATTTTTAAGGTCTCTGTTATCCTCTATGCACCAGGACATGAACCCTTGCGTGGAGAGATGCACCACCATCACCCCCACCAGGAGATACAGTCGGTGGTACATACAGTCGACTCTAACCATAGCTGTGTGTATATTTTATTTGTATTTATTGTTTGGCATCATCATATCGTGCAGTTATTAAACGTTGCATGAACTTTAAGATTTTTTTTCTCTTCTTAATTTTGGTTTTGGATTAATTAGTTTATATAGGGTTGATATTTGTGGTGGTGTGGTGTTGGTGTGTGGTGGTGTGTGTAGGTGGTGTGTGGGTGGACGCGGGGGTGTGTGCTCTGAACCGTTTGTTTTGATTTTTTTTAAAGGGAGCCACTTGTTGACCGTGACTTTAAAGGGAAGCTGTGTTTGGGTAGGACCGCCGCTCGGCTACGAAGGACAAAGTGACCTAAAATACATACACTCAGCCCCGTGTGTGGAGTGTATGCAAAGTGAAGGGTCGTTTGGAAAGCTGTCTTATAGAGCCGCTTCTAAAGTGGATGAAAGATGCATGTTCGTACATAATTTATTTGGGTGTCAATGCGATTTGTTAAGTTTATGAAGGTAGGGCGATGCTAGTGTCTATTACGTTGCTGGGGACATGTCTTGCTGGGTGGGTGGCTGGCTTGTGTATGTCTTGTGTGGTGGTGGTGGTGGTGGGCAGGTCTTCACTTTACTTAACTATACAGACAGATATACAGACACACACACACATACATACATACATACATACATACATACATACATACATACATACACACACACACACACACACACACACACACACACACACACACACACACACACACATATAATTCAAACAGACCATTAAAGACACACACACACACACTCAACCCACCCCCCCTCACACACACAAGCACACACACACACACACACACACACACACACACACACACACACACACACACACACACACACACACACACACACACACACATAGGTCAGGAATAAAACCAAGAGTGCATGAATACATTGTTGAACCATAACGCACGCAGGAAAAAAAATATGGATGGGAATTATCAAGGAAGAAAACTCGCAGTGAATAGAGGAGAGGGAGTAAGCAGCGTAGCGGACGGGAGAGGTGGCGCAAGACGAGCGGGCGGGCGAGCTTACATCGGCCGCGGGGTGGGGGTCGTATTCGCTACCGCCGCCTCCGCTCGTCTGCACCTGTCTCTTGCCACCCTCTAGCGAAAACCCAACCAATCAGAGCCCTGTCTAAGGTGACGTCACGGCGGAGGTCATGTGCAACTCAGCTGTGTCAAAATCAAGGAGAGACGTTGGGTTATAATGAAGGGTGATCTCTGTTTAGCTGGTTGCTCCGGCTGCCTGCTGTTAATTACGCTGCAGCAGTGTTAATTTGCTGTTCTTACGCTACTGGATAATCACCAAGTCATCTGATAAGGAGTGGCAATTATATTAAGTCATCCTTTAATGTTAATACAGTATTGCGATGGCTAGTTGTTCTTTTTTTTCTTTCTTCTTCTTCCTCCGGTTTCAACTTGGTGCACGCCGTCAAGTTGTACGAGTCTCCCCCCTAAATGCGTGGTCGCTTTCTCTCGCGTCCTGTTTGCCTTCCTCTAGGTCCGGGCGGCTTTGCAGGGAGACGTTATGCAGATGAACAGCCCATAATGGATACTGCTCAATAAATTTCTTACACAGATACAAGTACTGTTAGGTTGACAGAATGCCTCAACATACTGTAATGTTTTTGTGTACACCGCTTCCGCCTTGTCACTAGGCCTACAGCGGGCTGCTGATTGGATGGGCAGTTACCAGTTAGCTTATATTTCTCAGTATCGATTTAATACCTAGTAGTACTTTGCTATGTATTCCAGATGATGCAGAATGGTTTATTAAAGTTATTTATGTGTATTTTGTAAGGGTATTGCTTGGGGAGGGTGTGTATGGATTGGTAGTAAAAGAAGTCGTGATGGTGTGTGGCAAGTGTGTGTGGCGCGTCCTTAGCTCCGCCCCTACCTATCGCGTGATTGGATGTCTTGATCAAGTTTCCAAGGCTATTTTTTCCCTCGGTATCATTTTGGTCACAGTCGCTAAGCAGTTCATGAATAGCAATGTTTATTCAATTTCGGGAACACCGCATTCAGTCTTAAGATATTTATACGAACAGGCTTGGCTCTCAGACGAAAATTGGAGGTTATCTCAAGTTGTGTTAATGTTTGAAGCCGTGGTGTTGACGAGGCGTTTATACTATTTTGTTGTAGTGCTCTTGTTTACTTCGCAGTTTTGGTGTTGTGTTGGTGCTTCGGTACACACTCAGCCTCTGAAGAGAGATTGACGAGGCTGAAGAGCGCGAGAGTGGTTGAGAGAAAGAAAAGAGATGCACGGGAAGAAACGGAGAGAGAGAGAGAGAGAGAGAGAGAGAGAGAGAGAGAGAGAGAGAGAGAGAGAGAGAGAGAGAGAGAGAGAGAGAGAGAGAGAGAGAGAGAGAGAAGACTCCTCTTAGGCCAGGATATGCGAGACAGAAAGGGAAAAGGAGAAGCGAGATAGGACACCACAGTATAATACTGAGAGGGTTCTCGAGAGCATGAGGGCGTGGAGAGGAGCGGCAATAAATGATGGGTCTTGTTCTTTATCCCAGAATCAATTAAAAGGCACTTCCTGGAGATAATCGATGGACGTACATCTGGTGTTCAACGTTCAGGTCTTGAATATGAGAGGAAATCTTTTAGGGACATAGATGTGCACTGCGATATCAGCTTACCTCCATGACTTTTTTTTTCTCTTCCTTGAATGGATAGATGTATACAAATATAAATGTAATCTTTGAGTTCTTCCTATACACCATCCTTGCTGCCTGCCTGCTGCCTGCCTGCCTGCTGCCTGCTGCCTGCATCGTATTCTGAGGATAGAGTTTAATCTATAGTGTAATTTCCCCCTGAAGAAATATACTGTCTGGGAGGAGCATCTCATAGGGTCACAATGGCATGCCTTTGATAATTCAAGTAAAACCGAATTTAGAAACTACAATGGCGTGGAGTTACAGTAACGATAAGAGCACCTAGCAGCGGGCGCTTCAGTGGCAGGAATTATGCGAAGGTTTCTTAGGCGGGGGTTGAACGCGCAGAGTTTTCCTTAGCCTGAAGGGAATTTTCGATTAAGGAAATGTTTTTGGCCGTGAGATGCGTTGAAGCGAATTCAGGGTTTCAGATGTAGCCAAGAGAGGATGGATAGAACTTATTGAAGTCATTTAGCATCTAGCAACCCAGCGAGTCAGGCTGGACCGTCCCTGACCACAGTGCACGAGTTTTTTACACCTTTATCATTCAACCTTTTTCGCTGGTGAGGACAATCCACACGGGCAGGATGGTGTGATGGGACCACTATAGGACCTATGTTGTATTGGTAATGATGCAGGACTTGTATAGTAGTTCTGCTTCCTAGTCTCTTCTCAGGAGCAGAATGCACTCCCAACCAGAAGCCGCTGAACCAAACTGAAACGGAGCAAAACGTAAAGGGAGTTCGGTCGTTCCCTGTAATACAAATGTCCAGCAAGGGAGAAGCTACATAATTTCGCTCAATCACAGTAAATAATTGTTCATAGAGGATACTTGGCGGGGCTTCAGCGCCTCGGACGGACGGCTCAAAGTCTTCCAGGCTTCTGCGCGTAATGTCGTCACTTCTGCCGGAGTCGTGTAATAATAACCACTGCTGAAAATGTAGAAGAGAGGCTGAAACTACCTTGTTACGCGGGCGGACTTGGAAATGCTGTAATATCCGCGCCTGGAGCCTTCGTAAAATGCTGCGCCCAGATTATTGCTCGCGTGGAAGTTATAGGGCAGCACAGGCAGACCAAGGCAGGGCGTTGAATTACCCGATAACTCAAATCTATGTCTTAATTCTCCACTGCCGAAATGTCCATCCGAAACGAAAGTTAACAGAAGAGGACGAAGTATTCCGAGAAAAGCATAGCAAGCAAGTAACAGCGCTTTGAAGTACAGAATGCTGAGGGGACGGAGGGCCGGGGAGCAACACTCGGGTATTATTGCAATGACTCTCGCTCACCCAAGGACGGGATTACTTCTGATCCTCATCCTCTACCTCATAACCCGCTAGGCCGCCTGGCCCGCCTCACCTACACCACCTAACGGAGCAATATCCCAGCCGGTAATTCCTGCAGGAGGGGGGACGTGGGCTCCATAGGTGTTGGTGGAGGCGGCAAGACGTCCAGGTGTCTGGGACGGAGCATAATGCAGGAGGGTCGAAAGAGGGTGGAAGGAGCGGCGGATGGGGGAGTGCGGGCGGCAGACACAGGCCTCGAGTCTGCAATACGTTGTTGACTGCGCCAAGCAAGGGAGCCAAATTACATTCCGAACTGCTTATTACTAACCCTCAATATAACGATCACTCACTCACCTAGTTAGATGCGACGATCACGCTGAGTTTTGAACTGCACTTCAGGACCCGCAGCTGAGCAGACCACTGATGCTCCGCCCTCACGCCTGCTGCCCAACGGGACTCCTGCCACGCACTCCCAGCCACACCACCTGCAATATATATATATATATATATATATATATATATATATATATATATATATATACACACACACACACACACACACTCACACACACACACACACACACACACACACACACACACACACACACACACACACACACACACACGCGCGCGCACGCACACACACACACACACACACACACACACACACCACACACACACACACACACACACACACACAAGCGCGCACGCACACACACACACACACACACACGCGCGCACGCACACACACACACACACACACACACACACACACACACACACACACACACACACACACACACACACACACACACACACACACACACACACACACACACACACACACACACACACGTATACACAAAATGTGTGTGTGTGTGTGTGTGTGTGTGTGTGTGTGTGTGTGTGTGTGTGTGATTTATGTTCGCCGTGGGAGCAGCAATCGACTCCTTCGCTAAGGAAATTCGTTGAAAATTATTGTAGCATGTTTCAGTAATAGGGAAATAACACACCTACACACACACACACACACACACACACACACACACACACACACACACACACACACACGTACATACGTTACTACAATGCCTGAGTAAGGGGTGGGAAGGACATAAGTAATTAGTGAGCCGCGTCTCATTGATAACACTGCCTCATGAATTAGGGAGGAATAGTCTCATGGTGAGCCTCTAGGTCCCTGCCCTCGCCGTGACACCTGTAGCTACTGGAGGCAGGGACAGTTGCTCTAATACAGGCCTTCTGCAGCAGCGTTCCTTCATATTTTCCAGACTCAGCACCACCTGTATGGAAGTAAAGACAGCTCAGCACTCATTGTAGTTCAATTGAGGCTGGTTAGCACCCTCATTTTCTGGTTACAGAGGCTACAGCTGCTAATGAGCTTCAAAATAATAAAAAAAATGACTTAATCTTAATACAACCGCATTGATAATGATAGTAATAATAATAATGATGATAATAATAATAATGATTATAATAATGATAATAATAACAATAATAATAATAATAATAATAATAATAATGATAATAATGATAATAATAATTTCAAATATTATATTAGTAGTTCATCATCATCAGCATCATCATCATCATCATCATCATCATCACCATCACCACCATTATCAACACCTATTCAGCACCTTGAACGCCATCACCCTCCCTTGGTGCCCACGCCTGGTGTAGACAAGTGTGGCTGTGATGGTGGTGGTGGTGGTGGTGGTGGTGGCGTGGCTTGAGGTCAACTCATCTCCTGGTAATCATTCAGCGGCAGACACGAGTGTAGACTAATTATTTGCAGCAGAATTGGTGACATTTCTGAATGCATTACATCTCCCTTAAGTTGAACGGAATGGCCACAATAAGACTGAAGAGTTAAGGCTGCTGTGTGTGTGTGTGTGTGTGTGTGTGTGTGTGTGTGTGTGTGTGTGTGTGTGTGTGTGTGTGTGTGAGTTGAATATATACCCATCTATTTACCTATTTGTTGATTAATATGTTTATTTTTCTTTATAATCTCACAAGTCGTCCCACTGTTAGCTGGTGTATATGTGAGGGTGATGGATACAGGACAGCTCAATGCTACAGAGATATATGGGATACTGTCTTAAGAGTGCACGAATCAGTGGTAAATCCTATTAATGTATCAGGCTCATTCGCATACACTGAATCAAATAGCGTTAAAATCTAGCATCTCATCTCAAAAGAAATATCGTAGAAGGAAGCTCAAACCATTGCTACACACCCTATTAATACATACAGCAGTGAAAATAGTATATAAGAACAATGATTCAGCTGCATCATGGTCATTACTGCAGTTGGTTCCCGTGCTTACAGACAGTGTGCTATCGAAAGTGAGTTAGCATTGTCTGAGTAAGCAAATCAAGAGCATTGCATGAAGTCAAGTCAATGCAGATCAACACCAATAACATCAAAAGCCTGAGAGGTCACTAACATCAAACATATACAAATAGAACGAGAGAACATCAAATAAGTTATTGTTGGGCTTAGTGTAGTGCTTAAGAAGGAATAATAACTGAGATAGTTACTCCTTATTACGCCACAGAAGAATGTTTGATAATGATTTCAGAGGATGAGGTGTTTGCTAAGGAGACAACTTGCTGGTAATATAATCAAGGCAAGATCAGTGGCATACTTACATTAGCTTGCATAGTAGTCAAGTTAAATAGATGATATAAACACTTAGTAAATAGTTCACGTATATGCAACAACAACGAAATGCTCAGACGAGAAAAGCGAGACATGATGACATAATAAAGATTTTACACCAAGGAGGAAGAACCAGTCATGACATGTACAGCATTTAGACCTTGATAGCACACAATACATTTTAGTTATTGGAGGGTTTCAAGGTAAGGCTGGGAAATGGAAAATGGAGAATCATGCTTAGAGGAGTCTTGAGCTTAAGAGTGGAGTAACTGCTGCAAACTGTTATAGTAAACTGTGAGTGAGAATGATGAATACGAATATAATGTTTTAGTAAGAGAGGGTCGTGAGTGGAGGTGCAGGAACCGAAATGGGGCAGAAAGAAAGTATTATAGACTTTGTAATCATTCAAGAGTAGAATTAAATGAACTTGTTAACGAAAAACAGGCAAGGATAGAGGAAAATAGGCGTGTATGTGATAGAAGAAACCATTAAATTAAGGAAAATATTCACCCAAAACATATTTGCAGCGTAAAGGAAACTATATGGAAATAGAAAAACGGCAAAGTTATTAAATAAAGGGATAAAATCATGAAAAGAGTTAGAACAAATCATTTGCTACATGATTATGTTGTTAATTTATCATAGTGTGTTGAAAGCATGTGTCTGTGAATGGCAGACTAGTACTCTAAGTAACACTGGCGGGGAGTAGTGCCCCTCGCTGAAGATAGGAGGCGAGGAAAGGCCCCAGGATAGGGTGGTATATTAGTGCATATTTTGAAGGATGCAGGAATGAAGGTTCATAGCACATTCTCAGTGCACACATGCGGAGAGTCGACAAAATGCAGAATATAATAAAGCCTTATGCTGAAATTTCTTACACGAGAGTACGGCACTCTATAATATGGACTACCGTAATATATATATATATATATATATATATATATATATATATATATATATATATATATTTATATATATATATATATATATATATATATATATATATATATATATATATACATATGTATATATATATATATATATATATATATATATATATATATATATATATACATATGTATGTATATATATATATATATATATATATATATATATATATATATATGTATATATATATATATATATATATATATATATATATATATATATATATATATATATATATATATATATATATATATATATATATACATATATATACTATATATATATATATATATATATATATATATATATATATATATATATATATATATATATATATATATATATTATATATATATATATATATATATATATATATATATATATATATAATATATATATATATATATATATATATATATATATATATATATATATATGTATATTATATACATATATATATATATATATATATATATATATATATATATATATAATATATATATATATATATATATATATATATATATATATATACATATATATATATATATATATATATATATATATATATATATATATTTCTGGAGAGAGAGAGAGAGAGAGAGAGAGAGAGAGAGAGAGAGAGAGAGAGAGAGAGAGAGAGAGAGAGAGAGAGAGAGAGAGAGAGAGAGAGAGAGAGAGAGAGAGAGAGAGTAAGCTTCGTTGAAATATTGAGTTTTCAAGTCAGCAATAGGTTCTGCTTATACTTACAGTGATGGGTAACTGCAAATATAGAATTATGATAGGTAACCTCTTAGCAGTAGTAACTGAAGCAACAAATCACAGAACAAATGAAGAAAAGTCTTCTGCATCACTGTCGCAGAAGACAGTCAGAAAACCAGAACTTTTTTTTAATGATTACTGCAAATATTACTGCTTCAACACATAGCTTTCTAGCTTGTGCCTTTGTTATGATTAGAACACACTTGGTGCGGCAACACAACGCCGTGCAGCACACCTCACAACGAAGGAATGGTGCTTGGAAGGTGTGGTGAAGTGTGGTGACAAATATCTTTATGCTGAGGGTATAAGGTGTCAATATCTACCGTGATCTTGTACATATATATCCCAGGTATTCGTGGTGTGGCTGGGAAGTAAGTGTTTTTGTGGCTGTCATTGATGGCTTGTGAGGTGTGTTGACAGGTGTGTCTTTATACTGAAGGCCCAGGGAAGGTGTCAGTGGCGCCGCAGTGATCCTGTATAAATGTTAGGTTCGAACGTCAGTTGTGAGGAATCAAGGATCAAGGAAAAAGTAGTCAGCGTTTAGTATTGATCATGAAATAATTAGTGTTGTATCCACAGAAGGAAAATGCAGATTTCAATAATGTATAATCTAGTTCATAATGAATTAATTACGGTTTATAATTTCTCCGGCAGGTGCCCGTCACTCACGATACGCCTGACGTGTGCATACCTACCTGCCTGAGCGATACACGGGGCGCTGGCCTTATCACACACCTGTACACTTCACTATATACACCAAGACTATTATAACTATTGATAGGATATGGAAAAAATAACTCCACTATCAAGCGTGTGTTTAGCCAGTATGGTGTAAGGTTACGTAATACAGTATAGAGTAACTGTAATGTTTTGTGTACTTCTATAATCTGTATCTTAATGACGTGTACAGTACCTGAGGTGTTTTGTTCCTAAAATATGTGTTAGGTGCCCCTTGGAGTGTGTATTTAAGAACTCCTCACTCCTTAGCACACGTAACAAGACTCTAAAGAACTTATTATTAGTTCTCACACACGTATATTGTCCCTTTTATATTCAGTTTCCTGTACAGCGCCACCAGGAAACTCATTACTTCGTCTTTATCTTGAATATTAGTCATATATACACCAAAACAATGGATAAAAGTCACATGTAAAATATTTCGTTCCCACCACGTATCGCTGCACCTACAAACTTCCCTTAATACCATAGGAATCAAGCCGTGAACTTCTCCTAACAGATGTGCACTGTAAACTTCTTCCTCCTGCTGGCCTTAACGACTTCATGCTCGGCCACAGAACCCCGACGCGACACCCTGCACGGCCCAACATTCTGCACGCCCCCGCCCGTCCACCTTCGCACTGCCTTTGACACCGGTGACCGTGAAATCATCCTTGGGGAACTTGCAAACCTTAGGATCAGGCCCTCGCTAGTCCCTGCCTCCGTCCGTGTCCGTGTGTCTGGTGTTCCCTATCGATGTTCATGTGTTATTTGGAGGCGATCTTAGTTAAGTTTCAGTCATGTTTTATTATTATTATTTTTTTTTATTGTTTAGGATTATTATAACTTTACTTTGTCTTGTGACGTTCCCTCCTTCACCACATCACATCACACCGTCTGTCAAAGTGGGATGATGGAAAATTCGTAGACAAATTCAATATATATCCTTCAAGACAAACACTTCCGAGACCTTGAAGCATTAACTCGAACTTGAGGAGAACATATCGCTTAAAAACCTCACACTTTAAACATAACAAAAATAACTAAGATAACTACTGTAAGCATCTCTCACACGTCCTTTCTAATACAATCATACCATCGTCTCCAGTAGTCTTAATGTGTATTGGGATTATTTCTTTTCATATTTTCCAATACATAGCAATCATTATTACAATCTTACCTCAGCTGTCTCATGACCTAGACAAGTTTCCTCATGTTAATAGCTTCCCAGACTACATGACACTCTTTCTTGCACACCCTAACGCACTCTTCTTTAACGCCACCCCACGCCACACAATCCACCACACCACCACAACCGCTACTTTTGATGTACACTCACAGTTAGCTTTGCACGATGCCCTGGGCGCCGGCGGAAGGGTGCAGCGCCCCCTCACAGCTCAGTTATCCAAGCCTTGAGGTGGTGGCTTTCTGTACCTCTTGTGAGCTGTGTTCTGATCCTGGAGTTCAAGTGAATGGATTCTTTGGTCGTTCTTGCTTCTATTTTAAACCTCACAAGCATAATTTTCTATTCCCCTGCGATGTATTACTGAAAAAAACTTAACTCTTTACCTAAACCTCTGTATCTTTTGGTCTCAGTCTTGAATAATTTTTAATATTTTTTCACTTGGAGTCCAGGAATGAAACTGATACTGTATACTTAACATTTCTTCCTGTATTAGGCTACTCAAAAAACATAACTTTTTATCTAAACCTCTGTATCTTTTGAGTCCACCTTGAATAACTTTATAAGTAACTTTTCACTTGGCGTACAGGAATGAAAATTATACTGTATACTTAACATTTCTTCCTGTATTAGTCTATCTCAACACACTAGATAACTTTAAGACACTCTATACACACACTCTGTTACGAGCCAAGTACACGCTGCTGTTTCTTGTCTCATGAATACCTCGAGAAACACTGGGAGGTCATTGCCATCTGCGTCTGTAATGGTTTGCATCGGAGAGCGTTTAGTGTGGCTCCAGGTGGTTGTCATCCTTCATATTAGACACCCGAGAGCCGTGATGATAATGGTTGACCCTCGCCTGTTAGTGGTCCAGGTAGTATTTTTTAAGTGACGCCTGTGGAGGTTAATGCCGCTCCCTGAAGTCCCCGAAGACGTGGTTAAATAGCAGCATGTAGGTTTCTTTGACCACTCGATGATTGCTTGAAAAATGTCTCTTTGCCAGTGTCTTATTGTGGTGTAGATGAGGAAAGGAGAGGAAAGGAAAGGAAGGGAAAGGGAAGGGAAGGAAAGGCAGGGAAAGGAAAAGAAAGGGAAGGGAAGGGAAGGGAAGGGAAAGGATGGGAATGGTAAAGAAAGGAAAGTAAAGGAAAGTAAAGAGAATGAAGGGAAAGGTAAGAAAAGGGAAGGAAAGGAAAGGAAAGGAAAGGAAAGGTAAGGAAGAGAAAGGAAAGGAAAAGGATGGGAATGGTAAGGAAAGGAAAGTAAAGAGAATGAAGGGAAAGGTAAGAAAAGGGAAAAAAAGGAAAGGGAAGGAAATGAAATGAAATGAAATGAAAGGAAAGGAAAGGAAAGGTAAGGAAGAGAAAGGAAAGGGAAGGGCGTGCTGGTAATTCATGGAAACGAAATTTTTTTTTGTTCTTTTTCTCTCTTCTTTCTTCGTTGATTAATTATGTGTTTGATGTACTACGTCAGTCAAGGTTTAGAATGATATAGTATTTTTATTATTATTATTATTATTATTATTATTATTATTATTATTATTATTATTATTATTATTATTGTTATTAATTTTTTTTATTATTGTTATTATTATTGCTAGTATTTTTGTTATTGTTATTATTATTATTATTATTATTTTTTATTATTTTTCTTCTTCTTATTCTTATTATTATTATTCTGCATTTTATTATTGTTATTATTGCTATTATTATTATTATTCATCCTTTTTTTTCTGATTATCTTTTTATATATCTACAAGGAGATGCTACAGGATGGCTAACAAATTCTTTCCTTTATATATGTGATCATTGTTAACGATCAATTGTCTAGTGTATTAATGGAGTAAGTTATAGAATGCTAATAACGTATACTAAAAATCTGCTACACACCACAAAACACAAGAACAATAATACTTCTAAGACGACCTGATGTATTCTTGTAAAACTCTCAAGTCATAGGAAGGTAGAAGAGGACGAGAAAGTGTTGCAGTGTGTGTTGATAGGACGAGGTGTTGTAGATGTGTTCCCGTTGATAGGCGAGAAGGATGAGAGTGTGTATAGATCGGCTGTAAGGAAGGAGACAGATAAGTAATAGTGAGGAGTGTGTCTTGTTTATTGGTGTTTCCTGCTGTCTGGTTATCGAATACATATCTATCTGTTCACTATTCCTCCATTCCTGTCTATTGATTTATTATTTTTATTTGTGTTCATATTTATCTAGCATATCTATCTGTTTCCACCTCTCTGTCTGTGTCCGTCTGACTATCTCTGTCTATATCTGTCTGTCCATCTATGTATATATTTTTCCCTTCACTTTATCACTTCTCTCGTTGGGGATATATCGCCGCTTTCACGTGTCTTCCAAACAGTGTTCAGGTATTGAAGCAAAGTTGTCTGCCTCACCCAAGCCACACAAAACTAAACACACATGATTTTATATATATATATATATATATATATATATATATATATATATATATATATATATATATATATGTATATATATATATATATATATATATATATATATATATATATATATATATATATATTGTATACACTTATAGGTTTGTATATATTTTTTTTACGTGCGTGTAAGGGGTAGTATTGCAACGTGCACCATTAGTACAACTTTTAAGGAGCTGCAGCTTACACCATTCTTAGTTTTCTCGGTTTCGCTGTTCTACCTGGTAGCCAAGGGTTGGTGAAGGTATTGTTTCAAGTGTGTCAGTGAACACACAGTCGTGATAAACCCAAGGCAAGGGAGTAACACCCGGCGAGGCTCATTCTGAAGCAGGAACACATTGGAAAATATAATCATCACTTAAAAAACGAGAGAAATAACAGTTGGATTCAGGAAGGCTGCTCTCAAACATAAAGTGACGCCTCCACCTTTGAACTAGTATACTGTGAAATGAACATCAACAAAGTACCAGTATATGTAATCCCCATTATTGAAGGTAAACACGCCCTAGAAGCTCCATTCCTTCCCTTCCAACGAGGCGCCGCTGCGGAAACATTCTCCATTCCAAACAACTCTTGCCAAAATTGATCAGCATACTTCAGACATGAGTTTTGTGGTCGTCCTCTCAGCCTCCTCTCGGTGTTAGCTTACAAACACATCGTAGTGAGGAAGATCCATTTCCGTGAGGTTAAGCCACATGCCGCTGTTGGTGACCACGCTTCAGGCATGTCATGTTTAGCTCTTTACTGAGGCTTATCAAGGACACTTTACACTTTACACGACCACTCACTCTTCTGATAGTCACTCTTCTGATGCCTCATTATCCCTCAAAGCACGTCAAGATGGCAGTCAGTCTCGTCAGTGTGATATAGGAAGTAATAGCAGTGTCAGACGTGTAAATCCTAGCTTCCTTGTATATTCTAGACTGATCCTGCGACGTGTTCCCTTTTTTATGAGTCGTTAAAAGGATGTGTCATGGCTTTACCGCTTTTTTGCACCCTGACTGTTTTCTATATTTATTTCTGTGTCCAAGTCTCCATCTTCTGCTACTGTTAATCCCTAGTATCTAAACTTTTACACTCTCGTCAGTTGACTTACACGTTCCACACCTGCTTGTTGAGGCTTAAATAATGTTTTTTTTTCTCTCTGATTCTCAAGCTTCTCTTTTTCAATGCTCTCCTCCACTCTTTTAGTTTCCTTCCTCCTCTTCTTTACTGGTACTACAGATCTGTAAATAGCATGCATCACGGACCATTGTCTCTTATTCCTTGAGGTAAAACATCCATTATTAAGGCAAAGATATAGAGGTCTAAGGTTGTCCTCTAATGTAACTTCAATTTCCCAAGAGGAGTATCGAGACAAGTTCAAAAATCAATTCGCCAATCTTTAGATTTTCGTTTTAGAATACTTTTTAGGAGTAAACGTTTTTATTTTTATTAATTTTCAGCCCACGAACTTCACTGACATTTGTTCCAACACTCCTTACTTGAATGTTCTTTTTTTTTTTTCCGTACATATTCTTGTCTATTCTTTTCGTATTTTTCTTTATATACATTTCATACTTTTCTTCAACATTCTTCTCTGACATTTCTTTCCTTCATTGGCACTCCATTGTAAACTTTCTTTTCATCAATAAAAAAAACCATTACATGCATCCTTTACCATTCTTCTATATATTTCTCCATCTGATAAATACCTAAATTAAGTAATATTTTTTACATCTAAAGGAGGCTGCCCAAGAGGTACTCAAATTCGGGCACCATCTGTTAAATGATTTCCCTTCAAATCTCTACAGACATCAGTCAGGTTCGTCCCCATGTAATTCGCCAGTACCTTCTCTGTACCTCTCTATTTCATGCTAATCTTGTCAACTCTCCCGCTGATCTCTCCTCGTTGACCTTTGCGAATTTCCCTACCCTTTGAATAGGAGGAGGAGGAGGAGGAGGAGGAGGAGGAGGAGGAGGAGGAGGAGGAGGAGGAGGAGGAGGAGGAGGAGGAGGAGGAAATTAAATAGAAAAAATAATTGAGTGCATCAAATATTTCTCGTCACTGCATAAACATAATGAATCTGCAATGCCTGTTAAATTTCTTGGCGTGAGGAACCAGAGCTAGTCAATTTACAAAGCTAGGAAAGGTGAGACAGCATACACGTCTGCAATAAATATAGTACAGCTCATTAGTATACTGCAATAACCAGTGAGACAGGTAATGAGGGAAGGCATAGAGCATCCACAGGTGTATCATGCTCCAGGTGTGCGGCCACGTGCTGATTCCTCTTCACGTGGTGCTCTGTAAAGTGTTAGGGATCGATAGTCATGCTGATATGCCTCTCCCCCCTCACCCCTTACTGTGTTTTTGTGAGGCCACGTGGTTCCCGCTCATGGCAGTGTGAGGGAAGGAGGGGAGGGAGGGGAGTGCATGCATGTGGTGTTGTCATGAGTGAATGCATGGGAGTGTGTGTGTGTAAGTGTGTAAGTGTGTACGTGTGTGTGTGTGATGTGCAGACACGGAAGGGAGTGGAAAGCTTCAAGTTACCATCAGGGAAAACACTGCCACATTTTGCTGCTCGGGAGGTTCATTGACGCGGAGGAAAAAAGTCTGCTGTACGCACGTTTATTTTTCCCGTAACAACCGGCGACAAAGGGCGTAAGCCGCGCTGCCACACCGTAGTAACGGCGGCCATATTGACGGCCTTGCGTGACGTAGTGTGACGTCAGACAACAACATTGCAAGCTGCCAAGTGTCATCAGAATCCAACTGAACATTACCTGCTGCTAATTAGAAAAAAGTGATCACCTACCACCTCTTAGCCATTCTTACCTGGCCATGAAAACACACCTGTAGATACCTGAGGAGTCCTACAGGTAAAATCACTCCTGCTGGGGCGGTCTGATTAACGTGAATTTCTCGTCATTACTACCACGTTTATCAGGAAGCAGAACACTTATGTAGTGACGTGCGTGAATTAAACTCTTTTTACTACAGGAAAGAGAGGACTGGGAGGGAGGGAGGGAGGGAGGGAGGGAGAGGGAGGAAGGTAAGGGGGGTAATAGAGGGTCCCTTACAACTCTACCCCCCTCCCCTTCCCTCTTTCCCACTCACCTCTCTTTTCCTCATCTCTGATTCTCCTCCCTCCCCTCTCCATCCCCCCTTCCACCACTCTTTCCTCCCCCCCTCCCCTCGTGCTCTCTTTCCTGCTCGCTCTCTTATCTGCCCCATTCATGTTTTGAGCTTTGACATGGTGTGCTTGCTACCCTTTGTTCCTTTGCAGGGATTGATCTTACCTTTCGTTATTATATACCTAGGCCCTGCACACACACACACACACACACACACACACACACACACACACACACACACACACACACACACACACACACACACACACACGTTGTTAATTGGTATATTGAAACTACTATTATTACATCAATGACAGTTAACTAAATGCAAAGTTGAAATAGAATAAAGAATTAATTATATGTATAGAAGAGAGAGAGAGAGAGAGAGAGAGAGAGAGAGAGAGAGAGAGAGAGAGAGAGAGAGAGAGAGAGAGAGAGAGAGAGAGAGAGAGAGAGAGAGAGAGACAGGTACTTAAATACAAAACAACAGCAGGAAAATGAAATAGTTACGCTTTCCAATTAGATGAAAAAAAAGCCACGTAGTATTGAGTTCAGCAAAATTAGGTGCAGTGTAAAATGATGACGCACTGTACCCAACAACCTGGTTATATAGGATGTTGAGGTGGAGAATTATTTTTGACTTTTTAATTCAGCAACAGTTGGTTTAGAGTCTGTAGGTCTCCCACGTGTTGTTCTGGATCTCATTCCCAATTACTACCTGACGTACTCTGCATTCAATTGAGTGAGGGTATCTTTTATTTCCTCTCGTAGATACCAATATATTTTTTTTCTTCATTGGGTTTTCCTTGGTACGATGCTTGGCTGGGATGTATTATGAGAGCCAGTTACTTATTTTAACTATCATGACGTGAGGTATTGGAAAGTATCAGAACTACGTGAGAAGTGTAATCTTATGGCTTTTAATGTAGAGTAACTTGAGGTTTGTGTACATTATATTTCGTTCTGTGAGTAGGGAAACAGGGACACATTGACTTAAGGAAGAAGGAAACATCTTTACTGAACATAATAACATTTAAGGGATGATAAAGGGCTAAAAATAAGGAACACGTTAAGTTATGTTAAGGATTTGTTTGGTTAGGTTACCGTGATGGCTTCAGAATAGTTATCATGGACTTAATGTGGTTTGTTTACTATATTTTAGGTAATAATGTGTTGGTTTTAGTGATGAAATGATATGTTAAAGTGATTAGGTGTTTGTGTTGATGGCAATTTTTTTTTTATTATTTTTTTTTTTAGTGGGAAGACTATTATGAAGGATAGAGGATAGTAGGATAGTAGTAGGATAGTGGTGCACTCTTTTATGGTTCTTTTTTCTATAGATGACACACGCATGACCATCTAGTTAGAGGTCTGCTGGTACATTTTTTTGCTAGATCTGCAGTCCTTTTGGCTGAAGGCATGATGTAATGTTACTGAAATAGACGAATGATAATCAGAATAAAATGTTTCTGCATTAGTTCCAAAGCAAGAATCGATTGGTGTGTTTGCCTGGTGCTGTAATGGTCCGGGGAATCATTTCCTTTCACATAACTGAAAATGTAGTGGATCACGTCCGATTGAATACCGCCGCTGTGCTTCACCGTCTGCCGCCGCACCGTCCATCCACTAAAGTGTAAACCTCACTCCTTTCATCTCCCCATTCCAACTTACGTTGTGTTTCCAGTGGCTGAAAAAACTTGATTTATCAGAGTTCAGGAGATACTTTGATCCTCAAATAAAACCCTCACATACAGAATTCGCAATAATGTTTGTATCACGATCGTGGATTCGCGGAATCATATTTCATATATATATATATATATATATATATATATATATATATATATATATATATATATATATATATATATATATACACACACACACAAACACATACATATATACATATATTTCACAATAACTGTATTCTTGTGTTATCTTATATAGAAATTCGTTCATATTCTTATTCTTAGTGAGTTGATGTGACGATAGATATATATAAATGAGAATGGCATACAGGACGCGAGTATCACTTGAACTTAATAACATTTCGAACTAATCTGAGTGAACGGCTAAGCGTTCAGCGAGAAGAGGATCAGATGCACGATTTATACATTTCCAGGGTCTGGGAGCCCCTCCGGCTGCCTTTGGAGCTTGAATGCGAGACGTCAAGACCACTCCTGCGTTAATTGTTTCCCCGACAGGTGGGCTGGGACGTGGGGCGGCCAGGGGTGGTGGGGATGTACCTGTCTTGCCCGTTCGTGTACCGCTGTGTTAGCCGCTGCTCGTGTGCTGTGCATGGTCTTGTTTGGGGAGGGGGGGGGGCGAGGGGAGTGAAAGGGGATAACAAAAACCTCATGTAATTATTTGGTCATACCCGTATTTACACCAGTATTGAAATATCATGATTATTACATGTGTGAGTTGGGCAACATTACACATCCATGGCGGTGGTTAATCAAGTGTCTGTTCATTGTTGTGACAGAGAGGCCGCCTCCTGATTTCTGGCGCGTGATTCGTGAGTTCCTTTCGATAAATAATTATTTCAATGTAAACTGATTTTCCATCTCCAATACGTGTGTGTATATGTGTGTGTGTATGTGTGTGTGTGTGTGTGTGTGTGTGTGTGTGTGTATGTGTGTGTGTGTGTGTGTGTGTGTGTGTGTATACGTAGATACATATACAAGCACCGTTGGCTGGATGAATACTTGCCTTTGAAATATGGGAATACATTTGATTCCGCTAAAAGGCAGAACTTCCTTTAGGCGCTGCAGGGGAACCGCTCCAGGGTGAAGAATTAGTGCCTGAAACCCATCCTGAACAGAGGGCTTAGTGAAAGGTGGAGGAGCGGCTGGAGGCTTAACGTGCAGTCTGCCAGGAAGCCGTGCTGTGAGCCGCGGGACCTGTACGTGCATTGTGTTGGTGGCGGGCTAGCCTATCTGTGCCTCATGCTGTACTCCAGACACACAAATGCTGCCATGCTGTACCTGAATGCTGTGTTAGGTTGAGCTGAACCTAAAATCTTGGTCTAGATCTTTGGATGGTGATAAGGGAGGAAAGATTAGGCATTTTGTTTTTGTTTGCTTTTGTGCTGTTTGTCACTCCTGCAGAAACGATGCTGCAACATAACATCCATTTCCGATCTCCGGGGGCGTGTGGTCAATATACCTGGCTGGCTGGAGACCGCGCGGCCCAATAATAATGTTGCCTTAATATTGCATCACCACCACCACCACCACCACCACCACCACCACCACCACCACCACCACCCACCACCACCACCACCACCACCACCATCGCCGTTGACGTATAGGAGAAATTGGTGTCCGTGTAAGAGGGATGGAAAGGAACGTTTTCCCTTGGCAAGAAGTGAATCACAGTGGAGGTGCAGTAACTCTAGTGTGCTTCCAGAGTTGTGTATGTGCCTGAAGGTAGCTGTAATAATACGTTATCGTGTGACACCACCAGCAACGGACAGCAACACAGGCACCAACAGCAAGAAAGGAACAACAGTAGCAATAAACAGCAGTAGTAACAATAACAACAAACAACAATGATAACAGTAACATCATCATTATCATCAACATCATCATTATCAACAACATCAACAGTGACTCCTGACGGAACATATAGCTGGCGTGCCCTCAGCTTGGTCACGTGTCGTCACCTAGGGGCATGATGAAGCTGTAAGACTCCTGAAGCTTCACACGCCGCCGCCCTCGCCCTCCACCTCCCCGCCCGCCGCCCTCACCACACAGCTGCTGGAAGTAATCATCTGACGAGCAGCTGAAATAACCGTAGAGTTTCGAAGTGGTTTTCAGAATGTATCCTTCATTTTACGGAGCAACAAAGAGATTCCTAACAGGCAATCTGATATATAAGGTGATATTTCAACAAATGGATTGCTCTTAGTTCCAATTAATTTTGAAATACAAGCACCTGTACTTACACTGCAAAGTTCTCAAAATGAAAACACACGCTCTTGTCTGATTTATTTGATGGCCGGCAACGCTGAGGAGAATTCATCCCAGTTGGGCTCACTCCATAAATTCACCTGAATTTGTTAGTGTTCTGGTGCAGCCTTGTTCCCATCACGTCCTTCAGGCCGCGGCCGGACCCCAAGTGTTGGGGACCCGACAGCCAGATCTTAACTACCACAGTTGCCGGCCACTGCGTTCATCACCATTACCCTCACCAGTGTCGCCACGGCCCACTGCCACCCTGCCCCAAGTGCTATAACTCAGCGGGCACACACACACACACACACACACACACACACACACACACACACACACACACACGTGTACCACATGGAATTACCATTCCTCCTCCTCCTCCTCGCAAGGTAATGCGAGGGACTACCCAGATTATTTGTGTGTGGAAATAAATGCTTCAAATATACCACAGATGAGAACTCTAATTAACCTCGCTCCTCAGGGATGAAGCGCCTCTGCTCTCCTTTGCTGGCTAGATAAAGGGATTTCATGGTCGGTTCTTGCAGTAATTACCAAGACACCTAACGGCCTGAAGATGTCGCTCTTGAGGCTTTGAAACAACGCACTCTCTCGTGATCTGCGTCGATGCCGAATTTAATGATCACGGCTGACTGAACATCGCATCGCTCACTGAGTTGGTTCTTGTAGTTTGAGGAAATATCGGAGTGTGAAATTTTCTTGACCTCACCCTCGCACCGATTTGCTCTCAGCACGATGTAGTGTTTCCTATTGTGATATAATTTCCGTGGAGCCTCTGGGAGCATGGTAACTTGTCCGCCAAACTCCATGGGAACGAGACTTCGACACGGAATTAATTAAAAGTTCCGAACTTGATTATGAAAGTGTACAAAGACTAATCCCTGCTTATATGAAAATGAAGTTAGCTTAAGTTCTTTTTTTACAGCATACTTCATTAAGGCGCGTCCAAAATATATAATGAATAATGTCCACGTGTCGCCCAGTGTCCAGCCTCCAGACTTCTACAAAACAGGGATACTTTTCCTCTCTTTTTTCACCCCATTTTCTATAACACGTACTATATTATTTCCCTTTTTTAGTTTCCCCTGACATGACCTGCGTCTATTATACTGTAACGCTACAAGAACAGGAAATATAGAACTGAGAACTATACAGGCATATATTTTCCTCTTTTCCTTCCATATTTTCCCTTTTCAAACACATTACATTAAGTCGTGAAGCTCCCGGTGATCGCGAAAAATGAGGAGAACGAGTGAGGAACAAGAGATTAATAGAATATTCTTAAAAAAAAGACATACATACAAGTGGTCAAGGTATGCGAGTTATGTTAATAGTCAAGAAATAGAGAAATAAAATTAATATAAATCTGAGGAGTCAAATAAATGGGTATAAAGACGAAAGAAAGTTATCATTCTTAATTTTCTTATTTTTTTTAGAGTGGGTGCTGGGAGTAACATAAGAACATAAGAACATAAAGAGGCTGCAAGAGGCCATGCAGTTGACCTACACAAGGCAGCTCCAGTGCACCTAACGACTCTCTTATATAATTTACTGTTGATAATAATAACAAACGTGAACTCATATTAACGTCAGTCAAGCAGCGATGTCCCCGTGGCTTAGTGCTGTGTACGAGGATGCGATGTCTTGTCAGTTATTACAGAAAAGATCGACAGAAGCTGCTGAAGGGAGATAAAGCACATCATCCGCTTATATATAGTGTTTATGGACGCTGTGTGGTAAGAGGCAGCGAGGTGTGTGTGGACGTAACAGTTTGTAGATCTATGTACAGTGTGGTTATGAGTATATATTTATTAGTAAGAAAGCAAGGCAGTTTGGTAGAGAAGAAATATTGAAGGTATGATTTTAACCTTGTGAATCTTAGAATATATATAATCAAAAATATAGGTGTTATGGAAAGCAAATAGGTAATTAAGAAAATAAATGAATACACTAGCTCGTAATACCTACCAAATGACCTGAGTAATTAAAAAATGGTGCATAATAGCTATAACATACATTTATATGGGAAGAAGACGCAAGTTTTATGTACGAACTCTTATTAAGGAGAGATAGAAGGAGGTGTGTGTGGTGAAATGACTTCCTGCAGGCGTGACTTTGAGGTAAGGGAGAGGAGAGGAGACGAGGCGACGTGACTAACACAGAAGACATAAAGGGAAGGAAGATTAAAAGAAAAAACGAGACGTGGAAGTTATAGAAGTAAATAAACTATGAAATACCACAAAACAAGAAATTCATTAGATGGAGAGAACATGACGGGGCTGCCACCATTTTTTTGGGGCAATGTCTGAAGTCCATGGTGCCTTAGTTGTAGGTTCTGAACTGTGTCGTGGAGTCTAGAATTTGGCACAGACTTGAATAGGAAATGAAGGAGTGAAGGTGTGGCTGTCCTCGTTCATCAGGCGGTGCGGGATGGTCATTCAGGCAGCATTTTCTTTCCCTAAACCCCGGAGAGAAAGAGGAAAGAGGAGAGATAGAGAGAGATTTTCCCCGCACACTTTAACTCATCATACACAAGGCTGCAGCTGCTGATCAACACCGTCGTCCAGCTCCTAACACAGCATTGCTTCCTGTACTGGCAGGGGTCACTCCTTTCTGTTTGTGTGGAAACATTGCTCGCTCTTCAAACAAACTGTACCGCTGGCCAATAACAACACGCGGCCACAAACACGTCCTGGGTGCATGACCTCGCTCATTAGTTTGTTAAGGTGATATTAATCGGCTTTAAGCATGCACTTAGTACGTGAATATTTGTACTGATACGTGAGGAAAGTCGTGAGTAGAGTTAGTGATGCATGAGTGAGTTTGGGTATCAACGCCAGCAGGACTTGCGGGAGTGGCAGGGCGGGAAGTCTTAGAGAATCCTTTCCCATTTGCATGTGTGTGTGTGGACGGTTTCTCACTTTCCTGAATCTGATTAAGCACCTATAAAGTAACCTTGAGCATGAAAGGAATCCATGAATGTAGTGCAAGGCCCGGCTGGCATTACACACGTCGCGGCCCCACTCCAGCCTCACCACCAAAGGCCTGCCTGGCGCCACCCTCACCCCAGCACGGAGGAAATTACAGTTTACTCGTGACACTCAGTTTCAAAATCAACTGGAGATTTTGCCAGAGTGGACAACACTGGTGAGTGTTGACTCTGCACCTTTATTTGGCGTCGTGAACCCAGGCGTCCTTTGCTGCCTGCATGAGGACGGCCAGAGGGTTCACACAGGCCAATCTTGAGGCTCGTGGCAACATTCATCTGTTTTCAAGTGTTGTTCAGTAAACTGCATCGTGTCAACAAGGACTGTTTTACACGGCAGAGTTCCCTTGCACTCCCCTGTGGGTGAAGCAGCGTGGAGGAGGAATTCTTCGTGTGTGCTTTGACCCGGTGCAACTCTTGGCCGGCCTGGAAAGGTGCCGCTCCATGTGACGGGTGTAAATATTAGCTCGAGAGGCGACTGAAAATGAACAGCATCCATTCTGTCTTAAGTGTGAGGTGTCTTGCGTCTGTGATAACACCAGGTTTTGCAAGGCCCATTGTGGCTATTTCAATACCTAATTAGTGAGATTAATAAAGATAAATATAGGCAGATAAGTATATATGTAGTAAGGTATTTAGATTATGAAAGACTGGACGTATAGATTCTTTAAAAAAAATACAAGGCAACTTTAATAGAAGTCAATATCATACTAACAGACCAATACTTCTGTGCCTCATGGTTCCACAACACACTCTCTACTTTTCTGTATCCTTAACCTATCTTGTATTGTATAATTTATAATAGTAATAATGTCGATACCTCTATATCTAACACTTGAAATACCTGTAATGATCACTAATAGACAGGTGTGGGACTAATCCTTCACCTAATCTTCCCCATAACCACTATCACGTTACAGTTAGGTGAACAGGACTGAATATCCAGCCACGGGTACATGTCATTTCATACTCAGGCGATTGGTACACAAGACATTTCATGCCCAAGCCATTTCCGCACCAGACTCTTTAGTAGTCGGTACTTAACCTCCACAAATAATTTGTGACTCAAACCATTTCATCCCCAAATCACTAAAGTATATCTGGGAAGCACGCAAATTACCCCCAAGTCGCCTCCCGCAGGTTTTGGCCCGGGACTGTACTCTATCAACACTTGTTTATAAGAGCCCCAAAATCGCGTCCCGCACCTTTAAGGGTTAATATTATAGTAATCATAAAATTGAGTCCAGATTCGTGTTTCTCATGCAGTATAACCTATATAGACCAATTTTTGTGAGATTCGAAAACTTAAAAATGGTCACAATTTTCGTGGGTACACACCCCTTGGACTTTTCTAAGAATCACGTTTTATTAAATAACTCAAAATATATGAGGTTTATGTAAAAATGTATAGAGTACTAAAGAGAGAGCAGGAAACGTTCGTTCTTTTGAGTTATACTATAATGACAATGGAATGTAAACAATCGAAAAAATGTCACATTTATTATTTTCAAAAAACATTAAATATCTTCCATTTTTCTCCATATCTATGGGAGAAATTGGAATGGTAATTACATCATCTGATAGACCTTGCCAAATTCTAAAAATTGTTCCTATACATATTTGCTCTAGGACTAATAGTTTTCCAGTAAAATGGCATAAATGTTTTTGTCGTAAACTTTAGTCGACATTTTCGGGGCCAAAAAAAAAAAAAAAAAAAAAATCCCTTAAAGAAACGTGAAACAACGTGAATTAAAGTTGTACATCTTCAATATGCAATAACAATATATTTTAAGTAAGTTTTCTTGAATAATGAATGATAAAAAAATATTAACATTATGTAATGGTTTGAGTCACAAATGGTCTGTGTTAGTTAAGTACTGACTACTAAAGAGTCTGGTGCGGAAATGGCTTGGGTATGAAATGTCTTGTGTACCAATCACCTGAGTATGAAATGACATGTAACCTACAGCCACTACACGTTTTCTTATCCCTAACCAGGCATCCCATCTTCTCTTTTCTCTCATATTCTCTCTGACAAATCTCAAGTCCGTCTTTGAGGTTACAAGGTGTTAAAAAAAAATAAGGATGTGTATTATATTTGACACACACACACACACACACACACACACACACACACACACACACACACACACACACACACACACACACACACACACACACACACACACACACACACACACATAAAAACAAATCACCACAGCAGGCTATCCCCCCTCATTCTCGGTTACCTCTCATTCCCTTCCCACACCTGATACACACACCTGCACCACACTTACCACACACACCTACCTCCCCAGAGACCTACCACACACATATCCATATACCTACTCCACCCTTACCTCATACATACCCACTACATCTACCTCACACCTGCCTCCTCATCTTTCCCACACCTGCCACACACCTGCTATAAATCAGCCTCATAATTCCCGTTTCATGATCATATGGTAAATTTTCTCTTGTTTTTCCTCAGGTACGTCTTCACATCACAGTTTAAAGAAGTGTTGTCATGCTTGAAGGTATGTAATATGTGTTGTTTTTCTCATGTTAGAAAGTGGATGTGTAAGGAGAGTCAGCAGCTTATAGTGACTTTCTCTCCTGTAAGTCTTTCTATACCTGGTTTTGCGTTGTATATCTACCTGGAATCTACTCTATTTGTCTTGGATTTTGATGTACCTACGTGTATGTATCTTCATTCTGACTCCTCGGTGATAAGTTTAAATTGTAGATATTTTTTGTATGTATTCTTATATCAAACAACATTTTCTACAGTAGAGAAGGTCCTGTACCGCTTCTCTACTGCCTCATCATTACATTTCTTCACGTACTTCGGTATATATTAACACATTGATAGACTTTCTTTCTGCATGACTTCCTTAAACTACACCATCAATACCACGAGTGAGAAAATAACAAGAAATCCTTCCAACACATTATCTACTTCAATACGATTAGAAGGAAGTGTGACCAGTGTTGAGAGAGGGGAAAAAAAAATTAGAGAGGTTATGAATAAAAG
Organism: Metacarcinus magister; assembly: GCA_029783475.1. Lineage (NCBI taxonomy): Eukaryota > Metazoa > Arthropoda > Malacostraca > Decapoda > Cancridae > Metacarcinus > Metacarcinus magister. The sequence goes on from JAPQNM010000046.1 coordinate 2,823,761, forward strand.
ATAATATAAAGCTTCAGCAATTCACTTTCGTTGGAGCTATACTTGGACCTTGGGCGTGTTGCTTCCCCTGGAGAGCGCGTAACTAGAGGTAATATGTCCAATTACACCAACTGCAGTTAGGTAACCCCGTTAGGTTCAGGCGGCGGGAGGAGGTGCTGTCACATGATTAAACCAGGGGAGGGGTGTGAGGGAGGGAGGGAGCGCATGGTAGGGACGGTCATGAGGCAGGGAGGATGTCATGAGGGTTGACAGGTGTTTGGGAGGCAGGGAGGGAGGTAGGAAGGTTGATGAGAGGTAAGGTAGAGAGAGAGAGAGGTACACGGATTTGCGTGTGCTGATGTCGGAAGAAGAAACGACGGGTGTCAGGTCGAAACACACACACACACACACACACACACACACACACACACACACACACACACACACACCACACACACACATAGACGAGAGAGGTAATTCAACAGGACCATGAAGTGACTTATGTGTATATATTCAGTCATCATAAGACACTGCATGAAGCGACACACGAGAGCTGGCCTCCACCTGTGCCGTGAAGGGAGGGGGGGAGGGGGGAGCTCACACGCCTCACCTGTGTACATAATAACCAGGTAAAGGTAGAGAGAATCAGCAGGATGGTGTAAGCATAACATGTTCAGGTATACAATAACTTAAACTATCGTATATAAATTTGAATATAATGAGTAACCCGCCACCTCATTGTATCATCATGAAGAAGAAGCTACACGTTGAATTAATCAGAACTGTCGTCTCATGCATTGTAATTTAATCAAGTAACTCCTATAGTACATAACTAAGGCTAATACTATCATCAGTACCCTTGTGTGTCCCTTCTCCTCATTGTGACTGGCTACTGTCACGTTTGTATTCAAGTAAAACCAAGTAAATATTAGAATAAAGTGAATGTCGTACGAGTCTTGTATCCATCCAGCTGTATAAGACGCATGAGATGTTCGTAGATGCGTTTAACATGAATTCTGCACATGAGGACTCAAGTGTTTGACGTGAATGTGTGTGTTGTGTGGCCTGTGTGTAGCCTGTTGAGTGTGAGTGTGGTGCCTGTTAGCTGGAGGGGTGGGTGGTGACAAGTGTTACTCTTATACCGGTGGTTGAGTTGGTCTCTACGTCCGAGGTGCTCAGAGGAGAATTTCAATACCACGAGTCTGCCTGCCTGTCTGTCGTCGAGCTGGCCAGGCCCCGAGAAGGTTGAGGGATTGCGTTGGCAGCCTCACAGACCCCGCCGTGTGTAATCGGTGGACAGAGCGTGTCTTTGGTGCTTCAGTCTCCTGTTGGTGGGGAACTTAAGTCTCCCAGTGAAGTAACCGATACTCTCTGACGCCATGCTGGGAAAATATCTGCATGTACCGGGAGTTTTTTAATATTTTTTGTTGAGGAATGTTTCTAGAATGTCGCGTCTATGTATATCTTAATGTATAGTTACGTTAGTGTTCATTTGTGTTGTTGTACGGACATGTAATTATTTTGTGTACACTGAGGAACAGGATTTAGTACTTATAGGTTAGATTACAGTATGCATGAGTCTATTCATTGCTTTATGTACACATGCTAGCACTCAGTGATTGCATTTGAATGTAGGCACGGCTTCGGGATGCTTGCTTGTTTGATGGTGCAAAGGCCAGAGGAAGTGCTAAGAGAAATAGTATAGTTAATAATAGTTAATATATCACTCTTCCCATGGACTATACGAGGCTGTGCTTTTTACACGACCTACCCATAACATGACATTACCTATCGCACCTTCTTGATATATAAAGGAGTGTAAGGTTTATGCAACTTTCTTGTGTCCCTTAATCCTTCATACCAGTACACTCACATTGTTTATTACCGAGTCTGCTTTCATTATAATTAAAAGACACGACAGGTAACAGCTTCAACAGTTAATTTTGTCCTAGTTGATGTGCTAAAAGTGGCAGCTAAGTGACGGAACATTACTCCAGCACCTCAAGAACATCACCATGACTTAACTTCTCCATCCAATGTGTGTGTGTGTGTGTGTGTGTGTGTGTGTGTGTGTGTGTGTGTGTGTGTGTGTGTGTGTGAATTACCTACGCTGATTCATTATGCGACGTAGAAAAAAATGGTTTATTCATAATTAGATCCGCTGAATCATCCTACCGGCTGACGTACGTATGACTACCACCACTTGAAACCGAACCTTTGAATAGCACGTGGATGTAAAAGGCAACATAAAGGCTGTGGGTGGGTTCTTTTCCGCTTGGGCGTGGGTGTGGGTGTGGGTGTGGCTGGCTGTCCGGCTGGTTGGAGTCCCGCTAGTCTTCATGTGTGGAAATGTTACTTGTTTTTGTGTCGGGGAACTAAATTAGGGTATTAAGGGAATAATCATTTGCCTGCTTTGAGTTTTAGGTTTCAGTTTGTATATTATAACCACGAAAATGTATACATCCGCGTTAATAAGGTATTTTTTTTAATGTAGAAGATGTGAGATAGGATTGTAAAGTTTAGTGTGTTAGTGGTTACAAACAGGTGGTAAGTGTGTTTCCCTGCAGATTCTTACCTAACGTGCCCTGCGAGACACCACTTCCACTGTTCATCACGTTTGTCCTTCTGGCTCTGTTACTTGGTTGGACACCGATCCTTGCGCGTAATGAGTTGATGAAAACGAAAACAAAACATCGTGTTCTCAGTAGTATAAGATTATGTCACCTCCAACCCGCAACACATCCCTGGTTTGGGTTCTTAGCCTCAGCAACCTCAACTGAAGTATATAATGACACTGGCCTACATCACTGAGCCGTGTAGGTAGCAAGGTCCTTATTTCACATGCAGGGACGCCTTGTTAGCATATCTGAACTAGACTACTGTGGTCTCACGTAAGGGTATTGAGGCTACACCGATCCTGAGGGAGTGTTAGGGTTGATCAAATACGTAGAGGAGGTCAGAGTCTAGCCCAGATGAAGTGTTTTTCAGAGCGTCACAACTAGATCTCCTTCATAATATTGTACAGTGTTCTATTACAAACCTTGATGCTTACTTAACCTTGAACCTTAGTGACTTGTATTGATAAGGAGACAATCACTTTACTGTTTAGCGGGTGAAGAAAAAGATTGATGCATCGTGAATTTTCCTCAGAACGAGTAACATTTATGCATATTTCTACTTTGATTGACAGTGCAGCAGGTACAGTTCCTACCCACCCACCGAGTGTCGTGAATATTCGGAGCTCTTTAGGCCGTGCTTGGATATGAACTTGGGCGAGACGTTGCTCTGGAGACACCTAATATTTACTAACATTGGCAGCCCACACGTCACGACCGCTGCAAGACGAGCCTCACACACTGCCAGAAAACAATGCAACACTCACACACTGACAAGAAAACTGCGCAAGAAAAGACTCAAACCCTACGAAATGTGTTGATGCATCAGATAGATTTGCTCTCAGAATTACAAGGAAAACATTGTTATTTGTTATACTAGGGCGTCTTAGACCAATCTCAGGTATTATCAGTGTCTGAATCTAAAGGAATAACAGGTATCCAGGTGTACAGGAGAAACAATTTGTTCAGTGGCATTTTTTTCATTAATCTTACGGCATAATGTAAAGTTTTATTTTTTGTATATTTTTTTCGAAATTTTTATAAGCAAGTGGGAGTTATATATTTTTTTCTATATTGCTTAGTGAAGATTTTTTTTCTAGATTATTATTATTTCAATTGAAGAAAGAGTGTCTTTCAACCTCTATTCAAATTGTAATAAAAGTCCATAGATTTATTAGAATTTTATGCAGATCAAAATTATTTTCTTATCTTTCGAGGTATTAGTTTCCTTGCCTTCGATAATTTTTCTAAGGGTTAAGGGTTTGAAGTGCTAATACGAAAGTAAGTCAATATTCTTCCTGGACGTTAACCAAATGTGAAATGCCAAAACAAAGACTGAATTAGGATATTAATAATGCAGTATTACTAAACATGTCTTTATTTAGATGTCAACGTACAAAGAATGGGCGAACTACACACACGAAAAAACGTATTGACACAAACAAACAATGTATTATTATAAGTATCGGGAACTTAATCATTGTGGAGAATATATAGATGACAGAAGTGTTTTATTATATATATAAAAGCAAAATGTTATAATGTTCACCTGAGAATGCTTATATTACACCTATATTATGGTGATGGTTGTACGTGATAAGTTATTCTCTCTCTCTCTCTCTCTCTCTCTCTCTCTCTCTCTCTCTCTCTCTCTCTCTCTCTCTCTCTCTCTCTCTCTCTCTCTCTCTTTCTCTCATTCTCTCATTCATTCAGTTAATCAGTCAGTCAGTCACTCTCTGTCTGTCTTGCCGTCTGTCTCCTGTCAGTATGTCTTTCTTTGCCTCCCTCTGCCAATCAGTCAGTCACTCAGTCAGTCACTCAGTCAGTCAGTTGGTACACGTCTGTCTCAATTTCTCTGTATGTCTGTCTGCATCCGATAGCAGTGATTTCTTTACACACCCACACACTCACTTACCCTCCCACCCTCTACACACACACACACACACACACACACACACACACACACACACACACACACACACACACACACACACACTCTTACCCTCCCACCATCCACACTCAGGTTATAAATCTTAAATGTCCTTTTGAATGTTGAGTTCATTATCAAATATTAACTTTTTAATAATAGCGAGGCATACATACATACATACATACATACATACATACATACATACATACATACATACATAAAGACAGGCAGGCAGACAGACAGACAAATTGGAAAAGGAAGAGGAAAAGGATACAATTATGGCCACGAAAAAACGAAAGGAAAAGTTATGAACAAGAAGAATAAAGGAAAAAATAAAGAGAGAACTAGGAATATGCAAGAAAAAAGGTGATGACACACAGCAATTTAACCCACTAAGGATATTACGTTAGGACTCTTGATTAGGGTAAGGTGAGAACTCTTGTGTCACTCAGTTCAAAAGAAAAAAATAATAATAGTAAGTATATGATATAAATAATAATGATAATAGCAACAGTAATAGTAATAATGATAATAACAACAACAACAGCAACAACAACAACAACAACAACAACAACAACAACAACAACAACAACAACAACAACAACAACAACATGACCCACAGACTGAGGGTATTAACTCACGTCAAATAACTTTTTCACCATAAAACGAGGAACCGAGGAAGTATTTTTAGAAAGCACCACCTATTTTTGGAGTGATTCTCTCTCTCTCTCTCTCTCTCTCTCTCTCTCTCTCTCTCTCTCTCTCTCTCTCTCTCTCTCTCTCTCTCTCTCTTTCTCTTTCTCTCATTAGGTTTGGAGCGCACGGCCGTCAGCACTAAGGGAGTTGGAGGTTACAGTGTGTGTGTGTGTGTGTGTGTGTGTGTGTGTGTGTGTGTGTGTGTGTGTGAGTGTGAGTGTGACTGTGAATGAGTATTAGGAGGAGGAAGAGGAGAATATATGTCACAACCAATCTGATGCAACATATATGATAGAACGCTAAAAAGGACCCAACAAATAGGTAGTAGTTTTGGTTAGAGCGTCCATGTCCTTAGCGTCCCTTAACACCTGGGTAGTGAGGGAACAGTCTTGCTTTCATGCATTCACAATAGATCCTGGACACAGATACTGGAACCGGCCTGAACGCAACATCTGTCGTGCTTCCGTAATGAATGTTAGAGCTGAGCGCCCGCCAGACAAAGAACACTCCGAGCTCAGTTCACTCCTCATGACAGCGGCAGCCATCACAGGGAGTTGTTAGTGCGGCACCGGAGTGTTGGAGGCGCTACCTGTTATGCATTTTTAAGTGAGTAAGTAAGGTGTTCTCAAACTCGGATTAATTTGGTTGCGGAAAGAGATTTTGCTGAATTCCAGTTTTCTGCGATTATTTTTTGGCGCGTTCGGTCGGAGTTCGTTGAAAATATATGAATGAAGGAAGAGAGACTGGCGCTGGGTTGTGTTAGTGTGGTGGTGATGGTAGTGATGGTGATGGTGGTGGTCTGGTAGTGGTGGTGGTGGTCTGGTAAGCGTCTTTGTGAGCGCCTCGTCCTCGTCCTCCACAGGCTGAGTCCCGGGAGGTTGTGGGTTCGTTTGGGTTTATATCAAACAAATATACACAGACTAACTAAGCTGCAAGCAAAACACCGCGGATCCTGAGGCTGTGGGGGCGAGAGTGCTCCAGCTTGTTACTGGGAATTAACACTTTGCCAACGTAAATACAAGCGTCATCTTAATGGGCGAACCAAATTTACTTTTTTTTTGAGCGAGGACACAAAAAAATAAATAAAGGACTCATTGTCTTCCCTTTCTTCGCATTTCAAAAGCTTCATTCATTAGAAAGGAAATATTTTAGTTATACATTATGACACACATACAGAAAACCAGGAAACATTAGCGCGTGTCACTTGAAGGAAACAAAAAAAACATCGCTACCTAGAATCCCAACGTTACGGAAACAATTATGCAAAAAAAAATTCATAAATACGATATGAAGTCATAGGAGTTCACCGCATGGCGCACATTACGCTGTTATGTAATGTGGCTGTAATGTGAATGGGGCATTTAGCTATGGTGTGGTCAGTTGCGGCTGAAAATGGTCGTCATTAAAATCGATAATGGTCGGCTGAGTGGTGGGTGACGTCATCGGCCGGCCGCTGGTCATCCCGCACTGTGCCGCGCCAGCCGCCCGTGTTTTTCTTACGTCTTCGTCGCCAGCCAGCCAGCCAGCCAGCGTGCAGGTGGGCCGGTGGATGAGTGGAGGTGAGGCAGGGGAGGAGGCGTAAGAAGCTGCAGCGGTTATGTAATTGTTCCTTATGATCATTGTTTAGGGTTTTTTTTTGCGCGCGTCAGAACCACTTTCACGGCCTTGGAGATGTTGCACACACACACACACACACACACACACACACACACACACACACACACACACACACACACACACACACACACACACACACACACACACCGCCCCAAAAGACGTCACAGCTCCGTTACAGCGCGTCAGTCATCTCCACCATTAGCATCACCCTTTCAACGTAACGCGAAGGTGACTGAGCCGCTATAGGCCAGCAGCAGGTGCCTCCAACCGTAAACGTATATATATGTATATAGTATATATTACTTTTACATCTCGCTTAAGTCTTCACTGCAGCGGCGGCAACGTTGTGTAAGGTGAGGCTCGGAGGGAGGCTGTCGGCAGAGAGCACCGCCACTACCCAATCCCATTTGGCTGCCAATATACACTCGAGGAGAAGAGACGCTTTCCGGAATAATATCGTCGCACACTTTCCACTGCTTGTCTCCCCCGTGAACTGTGTACACACCAGAGGAGGCCGTCGCCTGGTCTGTCTGTTATGTCTTGAAATTTCCTCCTCTTCCACATTATCGATTATTACTGAATATGCAGCGGCTTCCTCTCCGTCCCTGGCCTGTTTCTCTCTCTCACTGCTGGTCCCTTTCCTCGTCCCTCCTTTCCTCTCTCCCTCTCTCTGTCTGTTTGTGTCTCCTCTCTTCTCCCACTCTCTCTCTTTCTCTCTCTCTCAACTCTCCACCCTTCTCTCCGCCCCTTTTGCCTTCTCCACCCTAACCATCCACCCTTTCGGCGCGAGGTCCCTCCCCCTCCACCTGAGCGATCCACCACCTCTTTTGTTCACATGGCCACTATGCACTTTTTACCCCGCGTGGTTGAAAGTATTCGTAAAAGAACCGATCGCCTTGAGTCCCTGAGCATCGTAGCAGCTTAATAAGGGAGCGGGACAGTGAGGTCGGGTTGGGATCAATACACGGAGGCACATTAAGGCCAAACGTGGACTGATAAAGCTTTCATCATGCAACACCGGAGGAACACCCATCTGCCTCTCTCTCACACACACACACGCACACACACACACACACACACACACACACACACACACACACACACACACACACACACACACACACACACACACACGCACACGCTTGCATTCACGCACCGGATCGATAGTCTCATTTTATTGTATGATCACTAGTAAATAATGTGCTCGTAGTAGCCACATGCGCAGACACTAACAGCATGCGACGATTGTTCATAGAGGCGACGCTACGGTCTGTAAATCCGCACCAAGTGAACTTACACTCTTCAAGTACACTGGGTTGAAACGAAAAATATAAAACTACGGATTAAAAACTGGAATCGTTCTTCTCTCTTTCTCTTTCTCTCTCTCTCTCTCTCTGTCTCTTTCTCTCTCACTCCCTCACCCTCTCTCGGCCCCCTCCTGTTTGGGGTCTCTCCCGTCCCTCTCTTGCTGCCAGACCTACACTCCTCATGGTGTTTCTTTCCCTCTCAGTCAGTCGCTCGCCTCTTTTGGGTCTGTTCTCGGCTCCTGAGACGTGGTGGGGGCGAACATCTAAAGCGTGAGAGGCGATAGGGACAGGTAGAAGAGGAGTTAAGAAGGAGGTGACGCGTCGAGCAGCGTGCAGGCGGGTGAAACGCAGCTGGGCGGCCACCACCCATCGCCCCGTCCCCACTTCACTGAATGATCGCCGGCAATAAAAACCTGTTCTACCCTACCTCCCTCCCTCCCCCTCGCTCTTCAACCCTTTCTGCTTGCATGATGAAGGCAGGCAGCCCTTTAACACGCAGTCATGTTGTGCTTGTGGTCCTAACCGAGCGTTTTGGGAGGAATTCGCGCTAAATTCACACCTGAAGAAGGACACCGAAATGGCGGAGGCGTTTTGGCTGGATCTTGACGATGTGCAAATGGCGGAGGATTATTTTAGCGGCAAGTTGAACGACATTCCCGCTATTTTTTTCGGTGGTGCTTTGTTTATAGGGTTCCAGAGAGGAGGGCGTGCAGTGGGTGGATGATCGCCGAGCTGAGGTTGGTGCCGTGTGCCTGTTAGCAGCATTACCGTCCTGTGCTTTGATCCAGGTGTGCTCATTGCTACAGAAAGAGAGAGAGAGAGAGAGAGAGAGAGAGAGAGAGAGAGAGAGAGAGAGAGAGAGAGAGAGAGAGAGAGAGAGAGAGAGAGAGAGAGAGAGAGAGAGGTAAACAAGCAGAATCAGACAGACAGACAGGCATACAAAGTGACAGACCGTGACAGACAGGCAGTGATAGACAGACAGACAGACAGACAGCTGACAGGGACAGGCAAACGCACTGACAGACAAAGATACTGAGAAAGAGAGAGAGAGAGAGAGAGAGAGAGAGAGAGAGAGAGAGAGAGAGAGAGAGAGAGAGAGAGAGAGAGAGAGAGAGAGAGAGAGAGAGAGAGAGAGAGAGAGAGAGGTAGACACACAACAAAAAACGTGAGGCAGGTAAAAGAGCCTCCTCACTGACCAAAGCTACTTATGCCTTGAATGGACAGGTCATCTTTAAATATCATGCACACCACTGACGTCATTGCATCATCCGGCGTTCTATTTACTTCATGCATTGGCGATTTTTTTTATTTAGTTTTCTGTGTGTGGGCGTGGGTGGGGGTTTGTTTATGTGTGTATATGTTTGTTTGTTTGTTTATGTGTGTGTGTTTGTATGCAGGGTGTGTATATGTGTCTGTATTTGTTTTTGTGTGTGGTTACGTGTGTGTGTATTTGTGGTTTAGTTTGCTTGTGTGAGAGATAGATAAAAAAAAAGAAAAAAAAATAGATAGTCATAATGATAATAGAGAAAGAGAGAGAGAGAGAGAGAAGGAAGGAGATAATAGCGGTGAACGGTGTCGGTGTCGGTGTCGGTGTCGGCTTGGTACGGGCGGCGTCGGAGCAGCGGCCACCACCTCCGGCACCGCGATCACCGACTTACCGCTAAAACGAAAAGACTGCGGGAATATTCCACAAAATACCACGATCCCAGTTAGCGACGCAATCTACTTTCCCGCTGACAGGTTTGAGCAGTGATAAGCAGAGGTGGCACGTGGTCATGGGAGGAGGAGGAGGAGGAGGAGATGGTGGTGGTGGTGGTGGAGAAGCAAGAGTAGGATTAAAATAAGATTATCATAGTTGCATCATTTTTTTTTGACTTCTATCTAGTAATTGGATAGAGTATTTGCGCGGCGTTTGACCTAACAGACACTTGTCCTTTTGATGCGTTACTTTTTAGACGTAATTGTCGGATAATTTATTCGATAGGAAGGTCACTGAGGTACAGAAAGTCATAGAAGGGAATGATCTGTGGACAAACAAGTGCTAGGAGGAGGAGGAGGAGGAGGGTGACACGGAGAAAAGCAGAGAAAAACATGACCCTTTTGCTAGGTTGTCGTCGCTGCTTGTGATGTTAAGCCTTTCTCTATCAAGTTATCTCGTACATGTGTTAAATATTTATGGCATCATTTATCGCCACCTTCCGCTGCACTGTAATTTACGAGGAGCCGAAAGAAAATAATTGCTGCCCATTACAAACTTCGGCGTGTGTAACATCCCCGACTCACTCAAAACTCCACATGCCCCCCCAACTGTCCTCCTCTGCCCCTCCCTCTGCCCACCCTCCCCCATGTTGAGGTGAATGACGAAAGTGTGTGAATCTGGAAGAGTAACGCAAACTGCCCACTTACACTATTTCTGAGGTGAATTCCGCGTATGAACAAATTTTTTTTAACTCTCTGGCAGAAACCAACACCCGCGAAAAAGCTATGAATAACAACGAGATGGAACATTGCGGAGGGCAGCATAAAGACCTCTCAATCGGCCCACTTTGCAATTACCCGCAGCTTTAAGTTGGCTCTCCGGTCGCCAGGCCTGACAAGAGGCTGCCGTAAAAGGCTCAGAAGCTCAACTTTTCGCATCCGTCGTGATCAACTGCAAGGAAAAAACTCACACAAACAAAACTTTATTGTTCAAGTCCTTTTGATTCAGAAGTTATGCAGGAAGGACCCAGCCTGGTTTGTTTGTTTCCAGATGTTTTATTAACGTGGAAATTATATCAGGAGATGGAGAGAACAGGTTGTAAAAATGCGCATGTTTCCCTGAGTAATGGAATAATACAAGTAAGCAAAACATCTGTAGCAAGGAAGGTTGAATATAACGTGTGTGTGGGCTACATAGGCGCTTTACACCTAATGGAATAGACGTGTCTTGTAACAAAAAAAAAGTTCTTAGTCACCCATTGAAAACCACCAATGCACTTATACACTTTCACTTACTAGTTTATGCAACATGCAAACCGGGAAAAATGCAGACACTCACACATACCAAATGAGGCGGAGGATCACATGATGGGCTGCACGTACAGACAAGACGTAACACTGCAGCCACCGCTCACAAACACAATCAGGCCTTGGAGTAGCTGCAAAAAACCGCTGCTTGAATAGACTGGAGCTGCAAGACTGGACGCAATAACTTAAAAAAACTTGTTAAGGCGGAGGAGCAGCGCAGGAAACAGGCGGCTGACTGGTCACAACGACTGCGTTAAGAGACGACTGTTTACCGGATCAGGAAAACCGAGGGAGAGAGAGAGTGAGTGAGTGAGTGAGAAAGAAAGAGAGAGGGAGGCAGGCAGGGAGGGAGGGAGGGAGGAAAGGATGGAGGGAAGGAGGGTCTGCCTGGGTATGGGTATTTCTCACAGGAAGGGAGGGATGTAGGGAGGGAGGAAGAGAGAAACTACCTGGGGCGGGTATGGGTATGTTAGTGCTTACAGGGAGGGAGGGAGGGTTTGGGGGCTTGAAGGGTAAAGAAGAAAGCAGGATGGATAGATGGATGCGAGGGGGAGGTTGCAGGAGGGGGGTGGAAAGAATGTTTACAACTGACTGGGAGTTGCTTTCCCCCGGTGGAAGTATTGTCCGTTGTGTTGCCGGGGCCCTGGTGAGTGTATCTCGTGTGTTCTGTTCTCTGGTCTGCTTGGCTAAGACGTACCATTAAATTGCATCAACTATTGTGAAGCGCTCTACGTTTTCATTGAGTGTTGTATTCTGCTTGTGTAATTAAACTCACTCACTCTCTGTCTCTACATACGAAGCCGGTGTCCCCAAGGCGCTTCTCATAGCTACAGAATGATATAGCAAACTCACCAGGCTTGCACTCACACCTACTAGGCCCTGCTTGGTGTGTGTGTGTGTGTGTGTGTGTGTGTGTGGTGTGTGTGTGTGTGTGTGTGGAGGGCGTGAATGACACACAAAGCAGTCTGTACGTTGCTAGAATTTTGAGGTTCCTGAGTGGGTCGGTTGCCTGCCAGAACGGTTGAAGCAAAACATGTGATTTAATGTTTATGCCAATGATGATAATAATAATAATAATAATAATAATAATAATAATAGTAATAATAATAATAATAATAATAATAATAATAATAATAACAGTAATAATAATGATAATAATAACAATCTTGTTGATAACGATACTACTACTACTACTACTACTACTACTACTACTACTACTACTAGCTACTACTAATGATAATAATAATACTGATATTGATAATGGGGATAATGGAAAATACTACCAACATGGACAAGAATGGAAAAACAATCTCCTCCTACTACTACTTTTTCTACTGCTATTACTTTTACTGCTACCACTGCCTTACTTGTCATAATAATGATGATAATAATAATAGTAGTAATTGTAATAATAATAATAGTGAATAATAATAATAATAATAATAAGTGATAACAATAGATATATTAATAGTAATGTTAATAATAGTAATAATAAATTATCTACTGAAACCAAAAATATTTTCAATGGAGATATGTATGTATATTAAGAAAGAATTATTGTGGAATTGAAAGAAAGTGAACATTTTACCATATGTATTTTGTTTCATAGGAAATAAATGTAAGAAAATAACAATAATGATAGTGATAATAATAATAATAATCATAATAGTAGTAATAATAATAATAATAATAATAATAATGATAATAATAATAATGATAATAATAGTAATAATAATGATAATGGCTATAGTAATAATAATGATAATAATACTTGTAGTAATAATAGTAGGAACACAAACTATCAGTATTAGTAGTATTAGTAATACACAAACCTGTATGAAGTAGCACACACACACACACACACACACACACACACACACACACACACACACACACACACACACACACACACACACACACACCTTCCTCCACCCGCCACTGAAAAGACCGGAAGTTTGTCAATTAATATTTTTTGTTTATTTTTATTTTTGTAGTTATTTTGCACTGTGTCGTTGAGTCAGCCAGCCTTGCCTTGCCTTGCCTTGCCTTGCCTTGCCTTGCCTTGCCTTGCCTTGCCTTGCCTTGCCTTGCCTTGCCTTGCCTTGCCTTGCCTTGCCTTGCCTTGTCTTGCCGTTCCTCAGACACATGCTGGCACCACAGACGTAAAAATGGATGGTATTTCCTTGGACTCCTCGTAACAATAATGTAAAAATAGAAAATAATCAATAAAATAAAAGTAGTAGTAGCAGTAGTAACAGCAACAACAGCAACAGGAATAGCAGAAGCAATATCAACAACTTTAAAAAAACATCAACAAAAACAAGGACAACAACAGCTGCAGGAGGTGAAGCAACAGCTGCTGCTTTTGTTTTGTTTTTGCTGCTGCTGCTGCTGCTGCTGCTGCTGCTGCTGCTGCTGCTGCTGCTGCTGCTGCTGCTGCTGCTGCTGCTGCTGCTGCTGCTATTGTTGTTTTTGTTGTCGTTTATTCATGATTCTATTACTACTACTACTACTACTACTACTACTACTACTACTACTACTACTACTACTACTATTGTTATTGTTATTATTATTATTATTATTATTGTTATTGTAGTTTTTTATTATTGTTATTATTATTGATATTATTTTAATCATTGTTAGTAGTATTACTATTTTTATCATTATTAATCTTTTAAATTTAAATACTTATCCTTGTAAAATTTTTTTTCTACTCCAGTTCTTCCTCCCTTTTTGCTCTTGCTCCAGTTCCTCCTTCTTTTCCTCCTCCAATGTCTATCATCATCATCATCATCATCATCATCACATCATCGTCATCGTCATCTTCATCTTCATCATTACCATAATGATGCAACACGTAACAGCCAATGTCCTGTGTCTCTGCCTTGCACCTAAGATGTGTGTCAGGCAGGTGTGTGGCCGCGGGATTAACACACCACACAAAAATATCCCAAAGTGGCCTTGAAGCAGCGTGAGTGAGGGCGGGCGAGCGGTCACTCCCGTCCGGCCTCATTATAGTCGGTTCACGTGTGCGAAAAATATCCTAAAGGGGCGCTCACCTTCCACGTCGGCGGTCCAGCAAACAAGCACAATTTCTGCCGCTCGATATTTTAAACCGGCAACGCTACGAGTTGTTGGTGTCCATGTGGCAGCTGACTCATCCCCTCACGCCCCTGGCCCACCCTCACCCTGCCCTCCCTCCCACTCCCTTGTTGAATGCCCTCCCTCCCACCCACCCACGGGCAGCCTCACCCAGCCCGTGCCCTGCTCAACACCGCTTCCTCCCCCGTGCCGCTGCTTTGCCACATCCCGCTGCCCTCCCTCGAATTACATTTTGTCTTCCCTCCGCCTGTTTGGCCTGCACGGCACCCCGCAGCTCCCTATTAGGTCCCTAAGTGCAGTAATTATGTTTTTTCGGTGTACTCTTAAGCGGTAACCTGAATGACTAAGGGACAACAGTTTTATTCATTTATTTTTAAGTATTAGCTGTTTTTCTTTTTATTTCTTAGTGTACAAAGGCGATGGAGGAAGCTGTGATGGATGGATTAGTGTATGAAAATTTCTTAGCAATTTTGGCGATGAGATCGTGTAGTATTTGTTTTGTTTTGCTTTGAAATTCAGTTTATTCTTGTCATCATGGTAAAATACTTAACGTCAATGACTTAAAGCCCATAGTTATGATAACAAGAGTTTTTTCTTATATTAAATTTTCTTCTCAAATGCATCCTCAGTGTGAAAAGAAGACTCTGTACATCATTTTAGTTTGATGTTGTCTCAAGGACACAGACTAAGAGGTGTTGGCTGTGTCCTTGCAGGCATTCAATTTTGAGTTCAACATTAACTATATATATATATATATATATATATATATATATATATATATATATATATATATATGTATATTCATATATATATATATATATATATATATATATATATTGATATATATGTATTATATATATATGTATACATATATATATATATATATATATATATATATATATATATATATTATATATATATATATATTGATGTTATATGTATTATGTATATATATATATATATAATATATATATATATATATATATATATATATATATATTAATTTATTTATTCATTTATATATTTATTTATTTGTTTATTAATTTTTTGAGGAAGGGTGAAATTTATCTATGACAAAAAATTCTGTCACTGATATTTAATAGTCAACACTGCATAAATTCGAATTATTTCTTAGTTTTAGGAATTAATGTTTTAAGGTGTTTTATTTTCTTTGCACTTTACGACTGTGCACAGTTTTCACAGGTGGACACAATTGATAGAGGAAAAGAAAACTTTTAAGGTGGATATTATATCGGTGTAATGTTGCTGTAAATTATAATTTTACGGTAATGTATAAATATTCATGTATTTATTATTGTTGCCATTTTATAGTTTCGTTGCTCCATCACTCTCATCCTTTTCACTGCCTCTGTTACTTTAAATAGTAAAGTTTGGAAGCTAACTTTTATTATTACTTTTTCTTCTCTCACCGTTGCTCTTAATGTTGATGGGATTGTTTTTCTTCAACGATATAAAGACCGACCTTCTTTTGTATTCCCTCACACTGCTTGCAACATTTATCTGCCCGGCCTCAGTCACCCTTGTATTTTTCTCAATGATTATTACAAACATGTATAATTATTTCAATCATTTTATAATCACAACACACCGCAGGAATCGAGCATCAATAAGATAGAGTGTACAGTCAGTAAAACGAACCATTACTGAAAGGCTGGAGTCCTACACACACAGCAACAACGTAAAAAAATAGAAAAGAGAGAAAAAAGTGTAGAATTTCCATCCCTAGTGTGTGTGTGTGTACGTATGTGTATCCCTTACCCCCCTCCACACCTCCCAGACAAGGCGTAAAAACCCCGCAGACTTTACTCCAGCACGGTAATTCCATCACGGCGTCCCACCACTCTCACCCCGCCCGGAGTATTCTGATCACCTTCCTGAAAATAACAACAGAGGTAAAAGTGTCCGCCGCGCCGTGTATAAATCACCTCCCGCCGCCTGTCTCCCGCTGGCCTGACCCTGAAAAAGAAAGCGACGAAATGGTTTTATTAGTGGCGTCAAATTTTCCTAATAACAGCAAGGTGTGGTGTTAGTTTGACCCACTGACACGGAAAGTTAAAAAAAGAACCATTTTGCAACATACTATTTTCGGTCACGAGTAAGAGCGGAAGGTCAGGAGCTACGTAAGGTAAAAGGGAAAAAAATAATAGATAAAAGGATGAGAAAAAAATTCGTGCACGTAATTAAAGCCAAAGCACTCAACCAGAACAAGGTCGATCACCTCGCACGTGTTTTTTTATTTTTATTTTTTTTCTATTAGTTTGTGATTCATTGACGCTTTTCCACGTTGTCATCAGATGTTTGATAGAGTTGAATATTGATTTCCACGTTATAATGACTGCTAATGTGGCGCGCTCACACACACACTCCACTATTTATTTTTATATTTTTGTTGAGCTCCACATCAGGCAGCAGCGAGGATGGGGTCGTCTTAATGTTTTTTTTTCCTTACTAATTCTCTTGTACTACATGGAGTGTTTGGAAATTGTTTGGGTTCTCGATGCGGAAAAAAATGCAAGTCTGATTTTCACCTCACTTGACGGAGGACGGAGGGAGGGAGGGAGGGAGGGAGGGGGTGTTGGTGTATGATTGTATTGACCAAAGGCTATGTGATGGCACGTGATTCCCCTGTGGTGTTTGGGTGTGTGTGCAGCCTCTCTCTCTCTCTCTTACACACACACACACACACACACACACACACACACACACACACACACACACACACACACACACACACACACACACACACACACAGTGCATAATGACTAATTTCATAATTACTAAAGTAGGGTTACAACACTTGATTAACATTACTTTCCTTTCTTTATCGTATATATATTATTTTTGTCAGTTATATTCTTAGTTGTATTACTTACACATTTGCATGAAGCTGCTCTATGGTTGTTATTATTATTATTATTATTATTATTATTATTATTATTATTATTACTATTATTATTATTATTATCATCATCATTATTATTATTATTATTATTATTGTTATTATTATTATTATTATTATTATTATTATTATTATTATTATTATTATTATTATTATTATTATTATTATTATTAATATTATTATTATTATTATTTAAGTTATTATGCTTTTCACATTTTAGTGTGTAGTCCCTCAGAGTTAGTAGACGCCTTTCCGGGTAACTTCAGGCAATAAGTTGATTACGATTTTACAGTCAATATCCCGATCCCGAGGACGGTGTCCGGCGCCCGGCCGCCGCTGCCTCCCCTCCCCCGACGGGACTCACCGCGGAGAAGCGTTGTATCTGGCAGCAAGCAGTAGGGCGCGGCGGAGTGTGTGGTGCTGGCCGTGCACACACACACACACACACACACACACACACACACACACACACACACACACACACACACACACACACACACACACACACACACACACAGCCTTGCTGCTATTTATGCTAGCAGCAGACAGACAGCTGCTTGTGTAGTGATCCATGCCACGCCATCCTGGAACACTGTGTACAGTGATGGCTTAACTTGTACTTAAAACAACACACACACACACACACACACACACACACACACACACACACACACACACACACACACACACACACACACACACAGAGAGACAGACACACACACACACACACACACACACACACACACACACACACACACACACACACACACACACACACACACACACACACACACAGAGACAGACACACACACACACACACACACACACACACACACACACACACACACACACACACACACACACACAGACACACACACACACACACACAGACACACACACACACACACACACACACACACACACACACACACACACACACACACACACACACACACACACACACACACACACACACATACACACACACACACACACACACACATATATATATATATATATATATATATATATTTATTTATTTATATATGTATATATATATATATATATATATATATATATATATATATATATATATTCATGTCTTGTATCTATGCAGTTTGTATAAGAACTGATCCATTATTCCTTTGTTGAATATTAATAAATTTTGTTAAGTTTCTTATTTTTTTATTTTTACTTACTCATATTTTATTTTATATTTTCCTTCTGACAGATAACGTTGCCTTATTAAGCAGTGAATAAAGATGAAATGAGGGACGGTAACCCAACCCCAGATTTTGGTGCTTGATTCCCTCCAGAAATTACTCATTAGTCACACGCTCACAATAATGACAGACGCACGCCCCCCCCTTCCCACACACACACACACACACACACATACACACACACACACACACACACACACACACACACACACACACACACACACACACACACACACACACACACACACACACACTCACAGCTTCCGTCAATCAAACAAGATGGTAAGAATGTGACTGTTGTTCGTGAAACTTGCTTGCGGCATGATTCTGAGAGAAGCTTTACCACTGAATGCTGTAGTGTTACCCTTGTGTTGCTGTGTTTACGTCGTGGCTCCAAGCAACACTTTACTGCCATCCTGTACACACCTAGAGCCTTGCCACAGCCAGCAGCGACCCACAGAGGCCCTGAAGTGTTCTCCTATACTTTTTATCTACGTTTTGTGGAAGTGTTGTGAAGGAAGAGATGGTGCATAGTTTTGTGTGTGCCTTGAGCGTTTCCAGGTTACACATTTATAGAAGTTATCCAGGTTGATATTGGAGTAAGCGATCATAGCGTCCTGTGATCATTGGAGAAATGGTTTTCCTCGCTGACATTGTTACGTACTACCTACGTACGTCTTCTTCTTTTCCGTAGAAGGGAAAGGGTAAAGGGAAATGGAATATTGTTTGTCAGAGGTGCAACGTAACCGCGGGGGACGACTGAGGCAATGTAGGATTTACTTGATTGTTTCTCAGTATTGTTTTGTCTCATACGTTACAAAATATATCAATCTTAACTAGTTTGTGAGAGTTTTACTAAGCATACGGAACGCCAGGGAGTCTTAGACAACAGTTAGAATTATAAACGTGAAATAGAACGTAGCTACCGGCTTGGGATGGAGGGATGGTTCGGGTGGCGGGGGCCTCAGGGTGTATGTTGGGGGGAGGGTGCGTGATGAGTGATGGGCTGGCCCCTCCCTACCCCTCCCTGCTCCTCCCTATCTCTCCCTGCCTCTCCCTGCCCATCCCTGCCCGTCCCTACCCCTCCCTGCCCCTCCCTGCCTCTCTACAACATTCTCGAGGTGCCAGTCTGACTTATCCGTCGTGGGAATATCAGAGCTATGCCTTGCTGCTGCACGCACGCACACTCCCACACGCACACACGCGCACGCATACACACACACACACACACACACACACACATACACATACACACACACACACACACACACACACACACACACACACACACACACACACACACACACACGGACACACACTTGTACTATGAAAATACGATAGTGACTCATGATGTGATTGATAGAAGATAGAATAGTTGAGATGCAATACCACTATTGTGCCGAGGGTCGCAATAAGCCAGGTAATGTATTAATGTTCGGCTGAGGCGGAATGGTATATGCAAGTGTTGTCTCCCCGTTCACATTAATAGCCGTTCCAAGCGTCACCACCGGCTGATAACATTACGAACGGCCGACTCATAATTCACCTCACAGACTAGGCTATTTTATTAGTCCTCTCATAATTCAATGCACAGTCTTTGCTATTTTATTCAACCCTCCACTAAGTAAGATTGTTAAAATGTTATATACTTTAATTATTTTTTTTTAGATCATATTTTGAGTCTAGTTTGTAAGTCATAGGAGTTATTTTACGATTTTTTTTTTGGTTTTCGTTTTTTTTTTTGGTGTTTTTTTCTTCTTCTGGATAGCATAGAGTTCTCCAGCCGGTGACGTCTATAAAACATAAATTGCGTGCAGATAGTAGGTGGCCGCACTGCACGGCTCCAGTTGCATCAAATTTATGTTTTTCATTAGAGAAATTTATGTCTGTGGCTGCCGTGATGTTCCCATTTTTCGGGATATTTTTGCCTCCTTTATGACGTAATTCATAGAGCATATTGTCGGCGGGTGTCGTTGGGGGCGTGTTTAGGTTCAACCACGAGATGATTAGACGCCGGAATGGCCTTCTTCATATTTACAACGCCCTGCCGAGTCGTGCGATGCTGCCAACATTTGGTATGTGACTGATATTTAATGGTGCTATGCCCTTTTGACCCGCGGGAAATCTCTGTATTGCTTTGATGAAATTTCCCCCCATAGCAAGATGACCTGTGATATGCAACCGCGAGAGGTGCACAGTTACGCCCCCTTAATGCCCCCCTCCCGCCCCCTGCCACACACACACACACACACATACACACACACCACCATAATGTCTCCATAATAAAGCTATAACAATGTTTTTTTTCCTCTTTCCCTGTAGAGATTCAGTATAATTTAATAAGTAAAAGCACAGTGTCTGGGTATAAGGTCCTCCTCCTACCCTCCCCCCTTCCCCCCCTTCCCCCCCTCCCCCCCTTTCCTCCTCCTCCCCGTTATTGGCCACGCTGAAGATGAACGAGACTCGAGGTTATTGGTCAAGTCTGTTTCCTGTGGCGCACAATATCGCTAGAGTGGCCAGGTGGAGGGAGGGACAAGGGGGGGTAGGGGTAGGGGGGGTAGGGGGGGCAGGGTCTCAAAATCCCATTCTCTTCTATTTGTTTTACCTTCAACTTTTTCCTGTGTGACAACTTGGAGGTTTAGTCTTTTTTTTTTTTGGTGGTATTGTTTTTTTCCCCTTCAAATCACCATCCACAAGACTTACGTAAAGGAAGTGGAAAAATAAAAGGAAATAGGAGTGAAACACGTGGCTTTATATTCCTAGTTTCAGTGGTGGAAAAGTTTAAGCATCAGTCATGGCGTCGAGTTCTCGGGCGGAACTTTTATCAGTAGGTTCGCGATATCTTCCTGAGAATAGAGGAGAATAGAGGAGAGGAGAGCAGAGCCGTCACTTTCCCTGATACAGACCACCAGATATACGTATATATTCCTCTGATCCCACTCGTGTCTGTGGAATACTTCAACCACAACCTGGAATATTAATATACGTGATTTTTTACTCCCACAATACCTCAAGGTCACTCTATAGCCACTCAGGCCCACCCTAGAGCAAGCTAAGACTCCTCCCTCTCCCTCTCATCTGGTTCTAGAGGCGTTTGTACCCGTCGCCGCTGTTGGTGTCCCAGGGTTGTATGGAAATAATCTCTCCTAATGAATGTCAAATTAATCTAATTACCCAGGACAGGTCACATCCTCACTTCCGTGTGCTAATTAAACTAGACTGTTTAACAACCGGGATTTGGCTGTGTCGGGTCACGATGTGTATGCACGAGGGAGAGATTGTACTGATGAGGCAGCAGAAGCGCGGAATTGTATATAACTAGAAAGAAACCAGAGTTGTGTGTGTATGTATTCATGGCCTCCGCAGGTGATGAGGGAACAGTACATAATGTTTACCTGCGTGTTGTATTTTCCCAGGTACACGTGTATGGAGTTTGTGATTGCGTGTATGTACTTGTTTTCGTTTGTTGTGAGTGTTATGCTGGGTGTAAAACATTAATCCTCATCACCAGGTAGATGAAGGTACTGTGTGTGTTATTAAACCCGTGTTGGGAGGTGTATCAGTTATTATTCACCTTGCATACTACACACATGACTAGCAAAATTAATTCTAATATCTATTCTAATATCTACAATGACAAAAAAAATATATAATTAGAAAGATGATAATACTTTAATCTCAATTGATGTGACTTAGAGTAATATTTTCTCACACAAGATCCATCAGGTTATGAATATGAAGTCTAATGTAATAGTGGAAGACAACAATAATTCATAGAAAATGGTTCAATAGGAGAGCACTGCCTTATCTGTCCATAGGAGCTGCAGAGTAAACCTTTAATGGCATTACGTGATATTAGCAAGGCAGGGGAGGTACAGGGACGCGGATAGAGAGGAAGGGCTCGCCGCTAATTCCGATGCAAGTTTGGTGAAAATTAAATTGAAATAATAACCGAGATTTAGCTACGAATGAAAGGAAAAAAAATCACTCACCCGTTGTTAAGTAATGTATGTTGGGAAAGGAAAAATCTATTGGTGTTTAGTAGAAGAGGGAAATAGATGTTTGGTTAATAGGTCAAAGTCTCGAAATAGCGCGTTAAAAGTGCACGCAAAAGGTACCGCGTTAGTGGATGGCTAGGTAGCGTGTCTTTTTTTTATTTTTTTTATCAACTAGTGGCTGGCTACCTCCCGGGGACCAGCTCGCCGGGACGACCGACACACACACACACACACACACACACACACACACACACACACACACACACACACACACACACACACACACACACACACACACACACACTTCAGTACTAGCATTTTACTGTCAGATTTACCCTCATTATGAACATTTCCACCACCACCACCACCACCACCACCACCACCACCACCACCACCACCACCACCACCACCACCACCATCACCACCACCACCGTCAACACCACCACCAACACATCAACAGACTTACCTGTCACAAATCACCTTTTTCGCTTAGATAGATTATTACCAGCATATTATTTCCACCTCAGCTTAAGACAAAGGTTAGAAAAAAAAAATCATTGTGTAACAGTAGGATATTATGCTTAGTAAGAGGAGCTTATAAGTGTTTGTAAAGGTGTTTGCAGTGTTTAGTAGTAATGAGAAGTTTCCTGCAGTGTTGGTGAAGCAATGTATTTATAAGTACAGACCTTCTTCATTATCATTGTTATCATTATTACTATCAGCAGTGTTATCATCATCATCATCATCATCATCATCATCATCATCATCATCATCATCATCAGTATTTTTCGTAATTGTTTTTCTCCTTCTTTTTCTACTTCTTTTGCTTCTGCTTATTTTTCTTTTGATATTATTATTATTATTATTATTATTATTATTATTATTATTATTATTATTATTATGACAATTTCCTATATTGCTCTTACGCTTCCACAACTGAGAGAGAATAATGTAATTCTTTTATTAAGGATCTAGATGAGGAAAAAAATAATATTGAAGTAGGCTTGGAGAGAGAGAGAGAGAGAGAGAGAGAGAGAGAGAGAGAGAGAGAGAGAGAGAGAGAGAGAGAGAGAGTGAGAGTGAGAGAGAGGGGAACAAAACACAACAGAAAGATACCACCACCACCACCACCACCACCACCACCGGCGTCAACTCCACGTGCGCCACCCTCCCCCTTCCATTCCAAGGTCACTGGGCCGCTCCGATTCCTCCCTCTGGAAATAAAAGTGAAAAAAAAACATACACACACACACACACACACACACACACACACACACACACACACACACACACACACACACACACACACACACACACACACAGACTATGAATGATTGTTGCTACTATGAAAAATATCTTGATTTTCTTTTCTTTTTTTCTTTTGTTGTGGTTTAATGTTGTGTTTGTAGGAATCTGGTGATGAGATGCAGGATTCTGGGACACAAGGGCGGCGTGAGGACATGAGTGTGGGCGTGAAGTGGGCGGAAGACTGTCACCTATGCAATAATTAGGAAATGTTTGATATGTTAAGATTATAATTTTTTTTTACCTAACATGCAAACAGCGAGTAAAGGATAGACTAAGGGATGAATAACGTAAGATAAAAGCAAGAATGAATAACTATGTAGACTGTTGAATTGATTACTATGGAGACGGTCTAGCGGGTGCACAAAATCTAGGGGAAGAAAACTCCAGCAAACTCACCGCTGCTTAAGAAAATATTCACAGTTTTACATAAGGGAATAAAATGAATTAAGGTCCATAGTAGTTTTGACTAGACAAGGACAAGGAATGAATTGTATAAAAAAAAGAAAGAAGAACAGATGGCTTAATGTTTCTGCCTAATAATAATAATAATAATAATGATAATAATAATGGTAATAATAGTAATAATTAGAGTTTCATGGAGTGTATTGTCCGAGGATGTTCTTGAGTTATCTTGATAGAGTGTGATGTGCGTGTTGTCATCTCACTTAGAAAGGTTTAGATCAAGTCATTGGTTCAAATGGTACAACGCCGCTGATTGGAGGGAAAGAAAAACATTGGTAGTTTTAATTGTCTGTGTATCTGAGTCTCGATTTAATAATTGGGTCATGATTTACGGATTGGTAATGAAGTGATCGTTTCATATTATGTATCTATCTATCTATCTGTCTGTTTGTTTGTCCCTGTCTGTCTGTCTGTCTGTCTGTCTGTTTTTATTTCTCTTCCTCATGAATAAATATATAAAATCAATAGATAAGTTGATAGATGAATTAATATAAAATAAATAAATAGATATTGGAAAATACAAGCAATATTAATGTATTTATATATTTTGATAAGGAGAGAGAGAGAGAGAGAGAGAGAGAGAGAGAGAGAGAGAGAGAGAGAGAGAGAGAGAGAGAGAGAGAGAGAGAGAGAGAGAGAGAGAGAATTTACTACCAAATTTCCATAATAGTGATAAATTTATTCAGGTCACTGTTTTTTTCTGTGTTGCATTTAATGTTTTGTAATGATAAAACAAAAAATGTCCCGCATCACTAGTAATATTAAAAAGAATATTATAAATGATATCTTGAAGTTAAAAGCAGACAGTGCAGAGTAATCCTAGACACCTATGATTTAATACACTATTTCTTTCACTCTGCTTGCCTGCCCTGCCAGCGAGGGCTTCATAAAAAATACACCCGTCCTATTACATGCGACGACAGACGTTCACAGCTGTTGGGAAATGCTTTAAAATTATAATGTTAAGAAGCAACAGTTGATGGTTTTGTGTTGAATTGTTAATATTGGAAGCTGTGTGTTCCCTTGGCTGCGGACTGAGCGGCGAGGTGGCGGCGAAGGGGAGGGGGGGCGGCGCAAGGCTGTCCTCCCGTCCTACGCACCTCCCGCCGCTCACCAACGCAAAAATATATCGACAGTAAAGCTGTGTCTCAATGATTTAATGCAGTGTGGCCACGCAGGGCCTGATAAAGAAATGTTACAGGCAGAACAGGCGTGCTAACACCATCTGAGTAGCACGTCACAAGCCACTGAAAGTTCGCCGCTGCTTTGTCAGCGGCAAAAATCAGCTGTCATTTCTCGTGCTCAGTAATTGTGTTTTAATATTGTCGTTATCATGCTATTCTGCATTTGTATTTTACTGCATTTTCCAATGTATGAAGTGATGCCCTTGGGGCTGTGTTGAGTGTGTGTGTGTGTGTATGTGCGCTTGTAAATTATATATATGTATATATATAATTATAAAGTGGATTGTAAACTTAGCAGTGTTGTGTCTCAGTTTTTTTCTTGGTGGATTTGTAAATTACGTTAATATTTCCATCTTCATCAGTAAGTTGTTGGCAGGGTAAGGTTTTCTGATGGGAAAATTGTAATATAATATTACTGGCAGATTTGATTAAGCAAAGCCTTACTATATTTTTTAGAAGTCACAGATACACAAAAAAACAATATGTATATATATATATATATATATATATATATATATATATATATATATATATATATCCATACATGCGTGCATAATACATACACACGTACACTCACCCTAGGAGAACGTAATTTGCCCATTGGCGTGTTCCCATTACCAATTCATTCACAGCAATTAACACACTTTTACACTCTTCCCTTGGAGCTGACACGCAACCATTTACAACTCCCGTCTCGGTAAACTTGTGCGCATACAAATTTACGCCGCGTAATTACTCACCTGTGAAAATCTTGCCGCTGCTCAGTGCAATGCTACAACTTTGCACGCCATTCAGATCGCGAGCGTCATTATGTAACCTCATCTTTCAGGCGAGAGGAAAAATGGCTTCGGATTACTCTCCACCCTCACTGAGCATCGATGACACAGTGCATTTTTCTCCGCGTCCGCTGAGGATAATGTGTCGGCAGAGAAAGACACACGTACGCTGACACTTGCCTCCCAGTACTCCTGCACAAGTTATGGACGCTTCATACCCATCACCTTGTCACCATCACCTGATTGACTTCCCCCACATTTTTTTTCTTGCTTTCTACTTAATGAATCATTATGACCCAGGCAAAGGTGGCTCGGTATCCGCTTCACAATTTGAGGTGAAATATTTTGTTTTATATCAGTTTTTTCCTTTCATGTGATGCTGAAATTAATATTATTTTTCCCCATAATTTCAACGCAGCTATATTATTGTCATTACTGAAGCTACCTCAAGACCCAAGTGCCGCCACCCGCCGCCCGTCGTGTTCCTTGCAACACCTGTACAAACACGGTGATGTGTTACCCGACAAACGAAAGCTAATTATTAGGGTTAAATGCGGCTCATATTTATGTCTGTCTCAAACAGGAAAAGCAAAGTTTGCCGCGACGCAGTGAAAAATAGTGTCGTGAATGTTGGGCTGTAATGATGATGATGATGATGATAATGATGATAATAATAATAACAATACTACTAATAATAACAACAACAATAATAATAATAATAATAATAATAATAATAATGGAAATAAAATGAAATATCATCATCATCATCATCATCACTTCCCATATAATGTAAAAAGAATATGAGAAAAAAAACTGTTAAAGCAAACTAATAAAAACTTGAACTGAAAACCACGACAGAAAATGGTCCTCTGCCTTGTAACGCCCATCCTCTTATATTTTACTTTCACACACACACACACACACACACACACACACACACACACACACACACACACACACACACACACACACACACACACACACACACACACATAAAAAAACAACACACATTTATCATAGTTTTTCAGTAAGATTTTATTTAGTAAATTCTGTGAAGTTTTACATCATATAACTACAAATAAAAATATAGTATTAACAATAAACTACGTATTATATCATTTATCTATATACACCAGCATGAGGTATGTATGAGTAAGTATGCATGGGGAAGTAAATGTATTATATGTACTCCAGTGTGTCGGAAGTGGTTTTATCCAGCGTCCTGGCACGGCTGTCTTCCCCGCTGCTACCTTGACCGGCACGCTGTCTTGCCCTCAGAACCCGCCTGCTCCGGCCTTCCTGTGTGTGGCCGTATTAACATAGTTTATTCAGAATTTCAGAACCTCTCCTCCAAAATTAATTCGAGTAATTACCTGCTAAATTTCCGCCGTCCTGTACACGCCTGGTGGGGCCGTACCGACGTCAAGTACAGCTGTGCCTCTTCCTATTTCATTTAATTATACTTATTGTTCGTTCTCCTTCGTGACGCCACGGCCACCCGCTGCTTCTCTCGCCGTGTATTTTCTTAACTTGTGCGATAGTTTTGCTAAGCCCGTTTGCGTGTCAGTAAAACAGTGTGCACATAGACGTCAAAATATTTGCATCAACTCGTCAGGGAAATGAATACATACGTGAATATTAGTGCACCGCTAGTAGTGTTGCAGGAGCTAAGAAATATATCCTCTTGGTGCAACTTTGGTGAAAATATGTAGCAAGTTTTAGCAGCGGGGTGATGTAACACATTAAGGTAAGTAGTGCGGTACTTGGCGCAGGAACAAGGCAAGGGTGTAGAAGCACGGTTACTGCCTCCTTAACAGTACATTGAGTCAAGCACGGGCTACATACTTTTGAGATGCTAACTCGTAAAACACACGCGCGCGCACACACACACTGACACACACACACACACACACACACACACACACACACACACACACACACACACACACACACACACACACACACACACACACACACACACACACACACACACACACACACACACACACACACAACAACAAACACACA
>JAPQNM010000046.1:2859411-2881911 GCA_029783475.1 Metacarcinus magister
TAAAACACCATTCATTCTCCTAAAACATCGCCAGACTAACTCTAAATTCCGATAACTTTTGGCGCGGGTGTCGGGAATTATGAGAGTGCCGGGCAGCCGAGCGGCATCGCGGGGGATAGAGGAGGGCGCCGCGCCGCTGTGATGTCTCAGGAGTGGGCCTCAGACGGTCGTGGGGCTTGATAGCAGTTCTCGCATCCTGGGTTAACGGTCTGCCAAGTTCGGGGAGGCTACGGCGTTATCTCCTCTGTGTATGTCCCTCCTCGCTCCTCGCTCTCTTGGATGTACTGCAGGAAGGAGAGATTATAGAGTTTTGTTTTAGTTTATTTGGTTTTGATTTTTTTTTCTGAGTGTGGCAAGATATTAAGTTTCTAGAAAGTTGTGTGATTTTTTATTTATGATTTTTCTAACGGTTGGATGCGTTGCTAAATGACTGTATGTTATTTATTTATTCATTTGCTTACATATTAAATTTTTTTTTCTATCAGGAGAAGGTATTTTGGAGTCAGCGAGAGTATTAGTTTCCTGTCATTTCCCCTTAATAATGGTTTCTAGTAGGTGATTAGAGATGAGATAAGTAGTGTAGAAATTAGTGATTTATTAATGTCGTTTCTGACGTATTGCTCATAAAAATTTCACTGTGCAAAGAACATGCCGCTTAAATTTGGTTTCTTCAAGCACAGCGGTGGTGACAGGCGGTGGCGCGGCGGGCCCGTGACAGCTCGGCGGGTCCCCGCTACCCCGCCTGCACGACGCCGATAATTTCTCGTTTCTTACATTTGTCACTCATGTTTGTATTGATTGTGTTATTAATTTTTAACTTGAGTTTTAAGGCTTGGTTTCTTTCGATCTTAGCTGCGTTATTATTCATATTTTTATTCATGTTTTCTCTCTCGCGATACAAGTAGTACTGAAGGCAAGTGTGCGGCTCCTTTCTCAGTCGGCGGAAATGTGTGCGAGGGTGTTTGTATATATATATATATATATATATATATATATATATATATATATATATATATAATTTTTCCAGTCATAGAGAAACACACACACACACACACACTCACACACACATACGTACACAGACATACATGCACGAACGCACGCACGCACGGAGACGTGAAAACACGCACGCACGCACACACACAGTGTCAAGTTACACATCTATTAAGGAATAATTAATATCATGAGGACCGACCTAAAAGATGGCATAATTAAGCGATTTTACGTTACATGTGAAAAAACAAGAAATTCATTAAATATTGAGAGAACTTTAGTTTGCATGGAATAGACGTGTGTATAACGGTGTATTTCATTGCCTTGACTACATAAATATTTAAAGTTTATCAAATATATATAATGACTCAGAATAATCAGACAATTTTTTATGCATTATTTTACAAATACGCCATTTTTTTTTATTAGGAACATGTGTCGCGTGTATTATTAACAGTGTGTGATGTTTTATTCTCAAACAATGCTAATGAAACACAAATATAGATTATGCAAAAAAATCAGTGACCTTGAACTTTCGGCTATTGTTATAATAACTGGAAATTGAAGTAAACTAGGATTATTTATACTTTTTCCATCCTTATGCTGAAAAAGCTGTTTTTTTCTCACCTTGTGTAGTTGAACATCATTAGGTCATTAGAGTGTGTCGCCGGAACACCATTCCCTCCACCGATCATACATACACTGCCAACAGTAACATAAGGAACCTCAATATTACCCCCGTGTAGGAATGTCTCCATGTTGGGGATAAAGAGTCCAGAACCACATTTTTGGGTATGGAGTTTTTCCCTCGAAGCCCTGCTTGACGTGCCCCGCGGTGGTTCCACGTAGCAATTTGGTATATTTGTATTGGGTGTCATTATCATATTCACGTATTTCATTTTACGTCCAATGCCATAAATCTGCATGACCCATGTTGACTAAGTATGTAAAGTACTCATTATTGTTTAGTTGTAATGTATTAAAGTATTCATTGATTGGCTGCTGGAGCTGTGTTGGTGCCCTGGGGTTGCTTGATATCACAAGTTAACTTTTCATCGGGGGGCCGGTGCATGTGGCCCCCGCCCCCCGTCCACCGCCCCTTTCCCACCGCCACCTGCACGACAGGTCTGCCTTCGCTTGGACGCCGTGAGAACCATCAGTGTCTTAGCCCTGCCCTGTGCCGATGGTCTTAAAATCGACACTTGTCGTCGCCCTCTGTCACATCCGTAGAGTTTTGGTGTCTGTTTAAGGCAAATAGTATAAGTCGGGATTCTTATACCACATATTAAGCTTATTTATTAATCATTGTTAATTAGATAACATGACAAGGGTGTGTGGTGTGCCTGGAGCCGTCCATCGAGTGCCTTAGTGAAGGTGTGGTGGCGGGCCTCCGGACGGCGCCGCGACCCTGAAGACCTGCTCCGTCGGCCCGCCACCCGCTGCCTCGCTCTCTCCAAAAGTTGTGATTTTTATTGTTGATTCCATTTGTTGCGCTTCTTTCAGTGCGGCGGCAGCGTGCTGTGTATTAATTAGCCTCCTAATGGTCATTTACGATATGCAGATGAGTTACGCTTGCTGGTTATTGAAGGGAAATCAAATGAGGAGTTACAGTTACACAGTTTGCAGTGAAATAAAAATGTATAAAGGTAAGTTTATCGATTTTTGTGCCTTGTAAACTTGTTATATATGGTCAAATAAGCTTTTGGTTTATTCTGTTTATGTGAGGAATTTGCAGTATTTTCGTTTTACTGTTTCATTATTCTTGTAAAATAGAAAACATAAGCCAACCTGCATTACTGGTATTTTTAATCAACATACATTACTTACTTGACACTCCAAAAACTTAAACAAATATTCATATGACCTTCTTCTTTGAGTATTACACACATATCCAGGGTTTTTATATTTTCCCAGATTTAGGTATTACACAGCTGCTCCCAGACTGTTACAGGAACGTTGATCATCAATTTAACAGCTAACCGTTGCGTTACGCCCCGGCAAATCCAAGATGCAGCTGCTCTGTGCGTGAGGATTCTTTACACGACGGTTGGGCGGGTCTCCGCTGGGCCAGTGTGGGCTGTGCTTTGAGGAGGGTGAGGCGCGCGGCAAGCGGGGCGCAGGGCTGCCCTAGGGGCCTGAGAGGTCTTGAGGTCCTTTCCGGTTTCTTTGCTGGTGAACCACCAGACGACAAAACTACATTTTGAAAGATCCAGTGTCCTGCCGTCAGAAGCTGGGCATCAACATTTTCCTATCAGGGACCGGACATCAGTACTCATCTGTCGGAGTGCCTAATGGCACCAGTATTAACCTGAAGGGGGAGAGAGACGAGTATCTCCCTGACGTGGCCCTCGCTCAAGTATAAATGTGGTTTGTCAGAAGAAAACTCCTGTTGGGAGCCGGGTACAGGAACCTGCTTGTTGATGCCCTGCCTTAAGAACTTGTTGTCGGGTGCCAGGCACAAGAAAGTGCCAGTTGGGGTTCTGCCTCAAACAGCGGCCTGTCAGGTGCCGGGAACAAGAAGGCGCCTATCGGCGTACTGGTTCAAGAACCTACTTGTCGGGTGCCAGACATAAAAATCTACCTGGCGGTGCCCGGGTGCCGTGTTCAAGAACACGCGTGTCGGGGGCAGGATCCAAGCACCGTCCTCTCAGGGGCCTGGCACAAGAACCCGCCTGTCTAGACAAGATAAGGACACAAGTACCATCCCGTCCTAATCATGGAATAGATATCCACTCGTCTGAGGCCGGACACACTAGCACACATTTTAGTAACCAAGAACAAGTATCTTGGTGTCGGGAGCTGGCTACCAGCACCAGTGTTTCGGAGCATGACACCAGTACCCAGTGCTCGGGTGTCTGGCACCAATACCTGGCTGCCCGGCCTTTGGCACTAGTAACCACCACCTCGCCCATTGTATCAGCACCAGGCACACGTACCCGCGTGTCAGGCCGCGTCAGCAGTGCTTGGTAGTCAGGATCATTGTACTATATTATTTGGTGGCCTTGTTACAGTACTACGGCCACAACTGTGTTGCCGGAAGCGCGCGCGCACGCACACACACACACACACACACACACACACACACACACACACACACACACACACACACACACACACACACACACACACACTGACTTCCTTGACAGTAAATTGCTTTCGAGAAGGAAGCGTGAGGTGTGTGGGAATATCTTTCAAGATTCTTGATTGTCTTTGAGGGAGAAAAGTTTCTATTCCGCGTGGGGGATGTGCAGAGGGATGCCCGAGGGTCGAGAGAGAGAGGGAAACACTTTTGCCTCCCTCCCGTCTGAGGTCAGATGATAAATCTAAGGCGCGGGGAAGTGACTGTCTCAAACACGGAATAGTATTGTAATTCACAGCAAGTCAGAGTTAGGTCATTGATGTGTTATTCCTCCTGTCGTGGTGCTTGTCGAATTTAATGTGGAAAAGTAAATGCAAGAAACATAAAGAAACAGAAAAACTAAAAATACTTCTAGCATCATGTCTTCACTCTTCTCTCCTTCTCTTCCTTATTATCTCCCTTGTCATCTTCCTGATATTTTTTTTTGAGTGCATTGACTTCATGTGCTCTTCTGTCTAGTTTAAAAAAAATATAAAGTAAATACTTATCTTTATTTTTATCTTGTAACAAACAGTCTAACTTTTCACACACACACATACACACACATACACACACACACACACACACACACACACACACACACACACACACACACACACACACACACACACACACACACACTGCGTGCTTAGTGCCTTCCATTGAGTGCATGATGTCATGAGCAGCTTTCGCGAATATGGGCGTTGGAGGGTAAAAGAGAGAGAGAGAGAGAGAGAGAGAGAGAGAGAGAGAGAGAGAGAGAGAGAGAGAGAGAGAGAGAGAGAGAGAGAGAGAGAGAGAGAGAGAGAGAGAGAGAGAGAACCATTTTTCACACAGATCATTCATTTATATATAACTTTCTATTTGCCATCAAGACACGTTAAGCACAAAAACACGTAGAGTCGTTGCTATTTCACACGTGCGTTGCTCACCGTTGCTCAGCATTTTCAAGCTCCAGAGTAGCGGTAGGAGGGCGTGGCCTGACTATGCCGGGGTAAGGCGGTCCTTGCTTGGGCTAGGCGGGTAAGGAAAGGGGATTGAAGACGTGAGAAGCATCTGTAGGACCTCTATGCGTGAGGGAGAGGCGAGGGCAGGAAGGAGGGCTTGCAGACAGAGTGGAAGGAGGGAAGGAAACGGAGGGAAAGAGAGAGAGAGAGAGAGAGATAGAGAGAGAGAGGAAGGCAGCGGGACCCTAGCACTTCTTAATCCAGTGTCACTACCGCTGTATCGCTGTCCACTCCGCCGTAATCTGCTTGCTACAAAAATGTGTAATGAAGTAGATCTAAACTAATACTGATCAGAAATTCGCTATCTCCTCGGCGTTACTATTGCAATATTTTTTTTTTTGTTATTATCTTCTCTCACGTGCTTGTATCCATGTTAAGATTATTCTCTCATAATAGTTAGTGGTGGTGATGGGCGGATGAACGTAAGTAAGTGTGGAGGGGTGAGGGTGCAGTGATAACAGGAGGCGTGCGTACATACATGGCAGTGAAAGAATCAGTGTTGTTTTCGTCTGCAGTGTAATGTTAAGGAAGTGAAAAATCTCTCTCTCTCCGCCCCCCCAAAAAAAAACTAATAGTGTATGATGTTTTGTGTAATGGGTGAAGATGTTATTGTGGATTGATGTTTTATATTGTTCATGTATAATTTTGATAGATAGATATAGGCAGACAGACGGACAGACGGACAAGCACATACATGACAGGCAGACACACAGACAGATAGACACACACACACACACACACACACACACACACACACACACACACACACACACACACACACACACACACACACACACACACACACACACCCAAGAAAACAGTCTAAAATAGGAAAAAAATAACCCTAACTTCCAATACTTTTCGTTAGGTACACATCCTTAACACTTTATGTATATTTTTCTCCCCTCAGTAAGCCACACAACATTTAATAACCACCATTGCATTCATAGTTCTCCCTGACAGTATCAAGAACATTTTCATAGATCTCCTGCGTAACCGAGAACAAACTGCATACCAACTAAAATAGAAAAGATTAAATAAAGTTTAAAAAAAAATAGTATTTACAATTTTTTTTCTCTTCTCTTTCCAGGTAAGCTTTGGAACATCGGCTTTAAGAGGCGACATATGACTGGCTGGACGGAATAATAATGTTGCCTAGTTCAAGGTTAGTCACCAGGAACAAACTTATTCATTTTTTTCTTCATCCACTACACTGTGTCTCGGTCTCGATCACTTCTAAATATCGAGCATGTAATTTGCTGTGGCCGCCGCCGCCGCCGCCCCCGTTGCCACTACTGCTGCTGCTGCTGCTGCTGCTGCTGCTGCTCCGCTAGAGTAGATTAGTTTTTTCCCCTTTTTTCGAAGTTTTGTTTTCTGGGTGAGAGACAAAAGTTCTCTGGCACCGTGAAATACTGAGGATCGGGAAGCGGGACGGTGCCTGCGTTCACGGGTCTGGGGTGAGGGAGGGACGGAGGCAGGGAGGGAGAGAGGAAAGGGAGGTAAGGGAGGAAGGGATACAATGGCCATGCACGACCTCATGACCAGCCTGCTCGATTAACTCCTTGATTTTTGTTGTATTTTTCTCAACCCAGTAAATTAACAACTAGCGACTATGATTCAAATTGAACTAAAAATACATCACGTACATATATTTACCGCCTTGATTTAAGTGAATGCAGAGGAAATCTTCTTGACACGACGCTCTCTTCTTAGTCTAATTCTACAGTGTTTATCTTCATTCCGGGATTCCAATTTTCCGCGGGTTCAGTGTTCACGTGACGCTCTGGACGCCCCGCCGCCCGACCCAACTTAATCTGGGCCGTGAGAGCGAGGCTGATGGCAAGTAATCACACCGGCGAGCTGTAGTTTAATCTCCTTAATGCTTAAAAAGTCTCGCTGGACCTGCCTTCCTTGCGCCCCAGCCTCACCCTGCTGCGTCTTGCCTCTCTAGCGGTCCCTACGGCGGCTCGGATGGCGTTCCTCACTCACTAGACTCCTTGGTGTCCTCTCCTTCCTCATTCCTATAATTATGGAAGGTGGATTTATCAGCTAATTAACCCTGCTACGTATTTATTATATCTTAATTCATTACGAGGATGTTTTGATTATTATTTATTTCGTGGTTAGAAGTTTTGTTGTATTTTTGGTCGGTGTTGAGGTTAATTTGCATGCATTTGTCAAGGTTCGCGTTGGGGAATATATTGCAAAACGCGGAAAGAAATAGTTGTAATAGAATTGAGTCTCATGTTTATTCTCGCAGTGTTTGTGTTGTTGCTTTGCTTTGCTTTGGTGCGTGTGGTGTTTTTTTGGGGTGAGGGTGGAGGCCCGGCGAGTGGCGTGCGGCGGCGGCGGCGGCGGCGGTGGGTAGGGCGACACACATACACACACACAAACATACATACACACACAAGACACACATACATACAAAAAATATAACTAAATTTATCTAGTATCTTAAAAAAAACTCTCATAAACGTGAATGACAACACAAAACACTGATATTAAAGCAAAATTCACGGACGGGAGGAAGAGAAAAACAATTGTAAAGAAAACGAAAAACGCACAGAACAACCTGGATTTTCTTACATCGCCACTGGAAGGCAATTTTGTCCTTTGGTAATATTTATTGCTGAGAGACTTGACTCCACTCCGCCTGATTGCTTCGCTTGTATTGATTTCGCATCGCACAATATGTCGTAGTATAGATATTGGATATACAAAAAATATAAAAAATACCACCGATGTGTCGTAGTATTGACTATAGGCTTCACACCGATACTTTCCCCCGAGTCCAGTTAGCGCCAAGTAATATGCTGAGTACTTTTTCAAAACACGTGGTACTACAACTTACACGAGCGGCGGAGGTCACGTTTAGAACACCATAACTACATATTATTCTATTGTTTTTCTTTTATATATTTCTTTCTCTTATATTTTTGTTTGTTATTGGTGTATATTGAGTTTTTGAAGGTGGTTTGTGTACCTTAAGTGTGTGTGTCGTGTGTGTGTGTGTGTGTGTGTGTGTGTGTGTGTGTGTGTGTGTGTGTGTGTGTGTGTGTTTATCTGTCAACATGTTCTGGCTTCAATAAGTGATAAAATATTCTCTTTGGAAGATGATTTATAGTGCAGTGTAGGTTTTGGAGAGAGAGAGAGAGAGAGAGAGAGAGAGAGAGAGAGAGAGAGAGAGAGAGAGAGAGAGAGAGAGAGAGAGAGAGAGAGAGAGAGAGAGAGAGAGAGAGAGAGAGAGAAAGAGAAAAAGTGAAAGCAAAAGCATAGAGCAAGAAAAGAAGAATAAGAAAATAAAGAAATTGGCAGTAAAAAAAAAAAAGAGACAGAAATAGAGTATAAGGAAGTTTAATTGGTAAAGGAAATGAATAATTGACGCATAATTTTCCTGCTAACATACTTACGTCAGTGTCTCTCCCTCCTGATGATATATTGTCGAGGCGTCCATCATTAAGGTATCTATTGAAGCACAATTAAAATAGTCACCAGGGAATACACATTTTAAATAATTATGTAAGCATTTGGAATACATTAACCTTGATGCGATATAATTCTTGCTGGTAGAGATTTCATATATTTTTTTTATTTAATTCTTCTCTATTTTTTCTTGTGACTTATTATGAGGTTAATATTAGCATTTGAAATATTGATGTAATTTGTAGTGACTTGATTTGTTTTTGTTTTTTCTGTAGCTTGTAGGAAGAAGGTTGAATATAGAGTAATATATTTGTATGCAAGCAAATGTTACTATTTTCTCAAGGTAGTAATTAGGAAAAACAACATCATTATCACTCCTGTTGGTAATATATTAAGTCTGGTCATAAATCTAGGTAATTTTTGTTTCATTTATATCGTAGAAATAAAACTTTGCTCTTTTTTTCCCTAAAGGTGTTTGGAAATAGAGGAATAAAAGTAAGTTAAGGTAAACATCAGAGTTATGTTGAGGTGATGCATTGCTTG
This sequence comes from Metacarcinus magister, assembly GCA_029783475.1. Classification (NCBI taxonomy): domain Eukaryota; kingdom Metazoa; phylum Arthropoda; class Malacostraca; order Decapoda; family Cancridae; genus Metacarcinus; species Metacarcinus magister. The sequence goes on from JAPQNM010000046.1 coordinate 2,868,493, forward strand.
GCGTTGTTTACTTAACGTGCGTCACAACCTTCTCTTCCACTAAATTATGTCTCCATTTACGTGATTATTTTCATCCTCTAATTAGTACAAGTGTTTCTTAATTAATGTAAATGTTTCCTAATGCGTACAAAGCTTTAAATGCATGCGTATATTTCATTATCAAGACTGGGTAGATAGTGGTGCGGCGTATATCGTCTTCGGCACAGCAGTTGAATTTCTCGTATGATACGCAAATCTGGTCTGCCGTTATACACGCACATTCATTCGGGACGCAGACGTGTAAATTTATATCGGTAAACACGCCGCCGGCCCGGGGCGTAAACCTCCGTGAATGATTTGATTTCTAATGATGTAATGGCTCACAAGGCAAAAAACCCGGGACATTTTCGGATTGCTTTGTGCGCGTGTTTGTATGCAGGCGACTGGGGGAGAACCGGGGTGGGAGAGAAGGGGGAGAAGGGGAAGAGTTGGCAGTATACTCATAAGGGGGAGAGAGAGGAAAGGAAGGGGAAGTAGGGAAAAGGAAAAGGGTAAGGGGGGTAAGGGTGAGGGTGTGCTTCTGACCAGGCAGTCACTGGTGGAAAGTTCTGAACGAAACGTAAAGTGCTAATGAAATATTGTGGCACAAGACTCTACACTCAGTAAAATTTTTCTTCTTTAATGGATGAGGCGGCGGAGGCGGTGATGGCAGCGAGAGGTGGTCGTAGCGGCAGCGAGGACAAGAGGTTTTTATGGTTTATGGAAGGGTGTGCTTTAGGGGCGACGATTGCAAGGGGGCGGTGGTGGTGAGGGTTGTGGTGAAGGTGTAGCCACCACGCACACACCCCACCTATACCATACCCTGATGCCTGCAGGAACCACACCAACAGTTTAATATGATAGAAAGATAGAGAAGGGAAGGCAGGATGTAGTCAATTAGCCAAAGGTGCCCTGCGATAACCGTTGCCCTAAGTTGGGTTGTGTCAGGAGATGGTAATGACAGAGAACGGTCCATACACGTCACGACACTGTCAGTTACGTGCAGATACGAGTGTAGATTGATGGAAAGAACCGGCCGTCTATCTATGAGCATTAGGAGGGAGAAATTAGTAATGTGAAGGCGGGGGCGGGACGGGGTGAAGGCAGAGGGGATGTTTCGTAGTGTATTAGTGGTGATAGGGTGATGCAGCTGTAATGGTGGTAGTGTTTGCAGCGGTAATGAGCCGATGATGCACACTACTAATAATTCATCCATCAGTGTGACCCGACCAAGCGCCAGCCTCAAGGGGGTCATGTTTGAGGGTGTGCGGGGGGTGACAACTGCCGCTCTGTCCACCCTCTCCTAATCTTTCTGATCCGCCTTGTTTGTCCGCGCTAAATAAACAACAACTTTAGGAATAGTATCGGTGAGTGTGGCGGTCATCTCCCTGTTTGGTGGCGGCGATAGCTGGAGGGGAAAAACTACTCAGAAATCAGAAAGCTATTTTCCGGTGTTTGTTTTAGGTTAGTAAAATTTTATCTGGCTGTGTGTTCACCTATTTATTGTTGTTAGTATTCAGTAAAACTTGATATTCATGGTCGGTCTAGCTTGCGTGTATGATGCCAAATGATGCCCGCCTCGTAGCGTCAGGGCATGGGGGTGACGGAAGGGCGGGAGGTGCTGAGGGTGTGGACGGGTGGTTACATATGTGTGTTGCATTCATTGAAGGCGCACACGTCTTGGGAGTGTCTCATGGTGTTGTGTGACTCGTGGCAGTGGGCAGGAGGGAGCACTGAGGGCAGGAGCCGCGGTAAAGTGGGAGGGGCGCTTGGTATAGGAGACTTTCCTTATATTTATGATCCACAGCACAAGACGTCCTACAGGGGAGTGTTCCAAGCCTGGCTGGTGACGGTGTGTGTCGTGGCAACCTGACGGAGGAAGAGCACGGACAGCCTCAGCGATCACGCCAGGAGCTGCGAGGCAAAAAGACTTACAACAGCAGGAGAAGCAAAACTGAGATTAAGATGAAGAGAGACCACAAGGAGAAAGAACAAAACAAGAACAGCAATAAAAACAGCAAAAGTTACAGCTGGAACAATAGTACCATGGGACAAGAGCCATTATAGAAACAACGACTATAATATACCACACAGAGGAGTTTGGGAAGTGTCTGCAAGCGTAGAACCTGTACTGATGCTCCTTTATATATATATATATATATATATATATATATATATATATATATATATATTTATATATATATATATATACTGCTGGTGGTGGTGGTATGAAAAACTTACTGCTCTTTGTGGGTGTGTGTGTGTGTGTGTGTGTGTGTGTGTGTGTGTGTGTGTGTGTGTGTGTATGTGTATGTGTGTGTGTGTGCGTTTGTGCTTGAAAGAGTAATCTTTGGTTCACCAGACTGAAGTGTTCATGTTCGTGAACACCTTTACTTTGACACTTACCAAGTGATGCCTTCTTGCCCAACAAGACGGAGTAATTGTCACATTTAAATGTTCCAGAATTTTGTACACAGGAAAATGTCAAATAAAATAAGGAAATTTTGTGGAATTATCCGCAATTGATTGAATAAAATTATGAGTTTCCAAATTTGTCTCTAATAAATCACGGTGATGAGGATCATGAGAAGAACTAATTTTTCCTTTTTACATCGTACAAGCTGTGTCGAGTGAGGCGCAATGAAGCAAAATGTCAGGAATGCTATTGAAGTTGATCTATTTTTATAATAACTTCGTGAAATTGATTTGTGCTTGGATTACAGGAATACCATAGAGATGATCTGAGAAGAGCGCCGACTCTTTATAAAGTGTGGCGGGGAGGGAGGGAGGCGGCGCGGAGGGCAGTGAAAGAAAGACAGAAAAGGTTTCTATAGAGGAGAGAGAAGTATTGACTGGCGGGGTGCGGTAGGCGATTGGAAGTGTGCTGCTGCTGCTGCTGCTGCTGGTGGTGGTGGTAGTGGTGGTATAGTGGTCAGGGGTGTAGCAGCACAGGGTGGTGACGGTGTGTCCCGCCTGTCATGCACAACACTCGTCAGGCATTGTGTGTACGTGCATGTACCTCGAGTGGCATGTTGGAAGCGATAAGGTTTTACAAGGCAGAGGAAGGCAGATGTTGATTGCCTTCTGAGACATGGCCTCCACGTGCCAGGCCGAGGCTCACCCTTGGCCGCGGTGCAAGGATGGTGGTGGTGGCGGCGGCGAGGCACGTGAGGGACAACACTTAAGGTTGCAGCTGTGTGGGCAGTGTAAAAGCCTTGCTTATTATAATTCTTGATTATTGCGGAGATTTTGATCAAAGTTTCAAGTAGTTACAGGTACAAGGATGTGATGAATGTAGGTGTTGTTCTGTTTATGGGCAGGAAGTTGTGCTGTTCCGCGGGTGACGTACTAACGTGTAACATTGGAGGTGTTTGTGGTGCCCGGGAGACCAGGTCTGTTTTAGTGGTGTGCGTTTTGTGCTGTGTGTGCAGAGCATCTTTGTTGTGGTGATTCACTGGAGGCCCCGCGTGACGGCATGTTGAGGCAGCGATGCCCTCACGCTAATCACGCCCCTGGGAGCCGCTCCGACGGTGATAAAGGCCGCACGGCAAACTTTTGACAGTGATGAAGCAAACACCCAGCTCCGGTGAGCAGGACTGCTGCCCCCCCATCCACCCCCCACCCCCCCAGCATCAACAAGCACGTGTTGGGTTTTGTTTCTTAATGTGCAAGTCTGAAAATGTTGACATCTTTGAGCTTAGTAATGCTGTCTCTTTATGTGATAGTATTACTGTTGCTGCTGCTGCTGCTATTACTACTACTAATAATATTACAGCTAATATTCGTATTGCTGCAACAATTATTATTATTATTATTATTATTATTGTTATTATCATTATTATTTTTATTATTATTATTGTTATTATTATTATTATTTTTATTAGCAACAACCCAAACTGAAGCGAGCAGTTTGGGTATGCTGGGTGAGTGGTTTTTAGGGTCATGGTCACCCAGCATGTCTATTTACTTGATTATTATTATTATTTTTATTACATTGTTATTATTATTACTATTATTATCATTATTATTATTATTATTATTATTATTATTATTATTATTATTATTATTATTATCATCGTCATTATCATTATTACGCAATATAGTAGTGGTGGGCAAGGGGGTAGTACCCTGGTAGGGGCCCCGGCTCAGCCTTTGGCCACTTTAACGTAAATCCATAATTGTGTAAATTGATGAATATTTTAAGATCTCATGTAATTGTCTGTAAATTATATACGCTCAATAAAATCAGATTTAATGAAGCAAGCAAATGTGTTTTTATTATTTGCAACCATTAAGTTCAGTGCATCTGGCATGTAAAACGTAACCCGTGTGTATTATTTTGTTCCTTGTGTGAGTATCATTAAATATAACAGGTTTGTTTGCATGGGATGAAGGACATTGCAAAATTAATTGATATTGCCAGAGTTCAAAAGAGGCCGTGTTGTGGTCAGAATCGTATAGTTTACCAATTTCACGAAAACTGTAATGCAATATACACTTCACGATAAAGAGATCAACCAATTCAAAAATATTCCCGGCCGAGTTCTTCCCTCGACGCTCTCACCCAAACTATTACTCAACTCTAATTAACAGCGATCACTTTTCCTCAGCTGACTCCACATCTTCATGCAATTACTGAAATGCTGAATGAGGATTTACTTCCCATTCCGTAGCTACACCACGCGAAATATACCGTACCCAGTCGGCGGGTATAACTCATTGCCATGCAGCATCGCAACTCATGCTAATTCAGAGTTGCGACTCATAGTAACTCCCTGCCGCCTCCTGACACTAGTCGGCGGACGCGTGCAGCTCCGCCAGGCAGCCGCACGCGATCAATATCAAAATCAAAGTCGGAGACAAATCTCTCTTGGTGCCATGGCAGCCGGCGGACCGGTGCTTGAAGAGCCGGCTGAAGGGAGGGAGGGCGCCAATAGGGACATGGCGGGAGGGAGGGTTAGGGGGAGGGGTGGTGGTAAGGGTGGTGGGGTGGGTGGGTAGTGGAAGCTTCTTATTGCTGTGGGAGAGGCGTGAGGGGTGCCCTTGGGATGGTGTGTTGGTTCAGTATTAGATCTTTTTACATTGTAGGACCTGAGGCTCGTAAGAATTGGAAGAAATGTTGCCTTGGTCCCCCTCACTGGTCCTGGTGCAGCGTGGTTGTCGGTCTTAACGTAGCTTATTGAACACACACACACACACACACACACACACACACACACACACACACACACACACACACACACACACACACACACACACACAGCCTTAAAACTGTGAACGCAATCATGTAACTACACTATAAATATCTAGTAACTTTAGTAATGCGTATGCATATATTAAGAAATACAGCGGCTTATACATTACTTTTGCCTGTAATAGTTATAAAAAATGATCCCACTCGGTATAATAGTTGGTGATGATGGTGATGGTGGTGGTGGTGTAAGTGGTATTGGTATGTATGGAAGGTAGAAGATGATGGTGTTTTTAGATGTCGTTCGTGGTAGTGGTGATGGTGGTGGTGGTGGTGGTGGTGGTGGTGGTGGTGGTGGTGGTGGTGGTTGAGGTCACCCTTCACCTCTAAGTGCAGTGCATCAAGGTACCTACGGGACTGTCCATTACCGTGGCTTCCCCGCAGGTAATGTTTGGGTGTTTATCCTAATGGGCGGGCGTGGAGGCGTCTTGATGGGTCAGGAATGGCTGTGACGGAGTGACTGCATTATGGTAATTCATCACAACCAATAATGTTCACCGAGGAAAGATTATACACGAGCCTCGCACCGTCGACTCTCCCCCAAAATGTAGGGCCGGAAAATATTGTATCTTGCCATACCGTCATCGTAGCAGGAAAAGAGAAATATTTTGTAGAGGGAATGGTAGGCTCTGTACGCGTAGGGTTAATACTGTAGGGCCGGGCTGACTTTTTATTGTTACATGGTGTAGTTATTCCACTGTACGTATGTTGCTTGGTATGTATGGGGTTAATGGAGGGACATTACATCCTGAGGTGATGGTTTATTATAGTGCTGGGTCGAGGTAGTGAAGGATACATGGAAAAAAGTACATCCTCTTTTGTGATAATTTAAGGCGTGGAGATACTTGTGTGTATGTAATGTTAGGTATGCATTATGGGTCACCTGGTGGGTTTCAAAAGGTAGGCTGATGGATAGGTAATGCGTAACACCTGGATTACCTGCAAGGAGCTCATTGGAGGTCACGCGAACACCTGATTAATTAACTATAGGTAAAAAATATACCATACCATAAAATAATAAAAACTATCTCCCTCGTGATGCTTAATGTCTTGCTTGGAAAGAGTTTGAAGGGAATGAATTGCAGTTTTTATTAAGAGATTATTATTTATTTGCATGTAATTTTTTCATAGTGATTGGTCATAACGTGATGCTGATTTATGGTCAGTTTTGAAAATTGTGAGTGACATTCAAGTAAATTTAGGAGGAAGGAATTAACGGGAATAAAAAAATAAATAGTATATGGCCCAGTTATGTTGCTAAGTGCCTCTTATTTATCTACTTGGTGTGTGTGTGTGTGTGTGTGTGTGTGTGTGTGTGTGCGTGCGTGCATGCATGATAACTACCATCACGAGTTAATTAAGTGACGTCGGTTCATAATGACGAGGAGATAAAATTTCAGTTCATTCCTCAGTGGCAAGCAAGTCGCTGCTGTACCAACGCCTGGCCCGGCACGCCCCGTCACCCCGTCACCCCGCCACACGGACACGGCGACTCGGCAGGGCGGGCGGCTACTGCTTCCCCACCACAGGCGCCGCGAAGGCAAGGAAAAATAGCTCATTGGCAGAAAGGAGCGCCTCTCACCCCGCTGCTGCTGAACACTCGCTACCTCACCCCTCCCCCCTTCACCCTGCCACCCGACACCTTCCCTCCACACTGCCTCAACGCCGCCCCATGCATAATTATATATGAAAAATAGGCAGCTAGAAAGGACACTCCGACTCAACCTTACTTTCATATGATAAATGATATTAAACTCGGAAAAAACTGGTTTGAGGCCACTCAGGTTGCCCGGCCCCTCCTCCCTCCCTTCCCAGGCGTGGAGGGAGGGAGGAAGGGTGGGGAGGAAGGGAGGGAGGGACAAGCAGGGGAGCACGGGAATATAATGTAAGAATATGCTGATAAAATGCTATGAAGGACAGTCATTTACTCCCAAATGCCAACACTGATTGAAGAGAGTCTTTCCTTCATTCATCGTGAGCTTCAGACGCAACAAGGAAATGGAAAAATGCAATCTTTTTTCCTCCCTGACATTTTTCACCTTAAAGTTGCACTCGCGACTGGGAGGGTTTTTTTTTTCTTTCCTGTTACCTTCGCTATTTAGGGCGGAGAGCTGATGACACAGTTATCGTTTGGTGGTGCAATTATTAATCAGCTCCTCATGCCATTCCTCACCGCCCCCTCACACACCCATGGCAGTCATCAGTTAGCCAGGAACAAACAATTTTCAGCTTTAATCTCGTTTCCTAGTCTCTGGATGAAATATGAATGAGTTTTCAATGCCACATGATTGCCAAACGAAATACAGCACGGCAGGGAGAAAAAAAATCTAAACCGGACATTTTACTATACATGTGGACCGAGGGATGATTACAAAAATATGAATTGGGCAGCCACGTTGGGCGGCCTCCAGGAAATGACTGACCGAACAAAAACATGACGAATAAGGAACATGGATTAGAATAGATGTAAAGTGAATTTTTTTTTTATCATTGAGCTTTCCACTTTCAATTAGAGTGAGTAGCAGATGCCCCTCAACCCTTCTATTGTCTCCCGTGAAGTAATGTTTTTTTTAGTGTTCCTCTCAATATCAGAGTTTGTGTGAGACTGGAACAAGAAAAACACAGCCCCATCACGTGTAGAAATCCTGTTAATTCATAGTAAGGTATAGGAATAAGACATAGTTATGATTTATATAGTGTTATGACAAGGGTACACTGCTGTAACACACTATATTCCTTGAGTAACACTTTTCTTCTTCATGATTGAATGTATAGCAATTTCCTTACTCTTGAAATATCATGAATATCGCTTCCTTTGTGCCCCTGAGAGCTAGTTTTCTGGAGGCAGCGGCGGTAGCGGCGAGGCGGCGGCCGGTCTCAGCGCACCCTCACCATCCTGAGCCCCTCACACACTAAAACTTGCAGGCCAGCTGTATATTCTATAAACTGAATATTTTATGAAATCTGCGTGCATAAGAAACTTGCCAATACAAAATTCAGGCAGAGCGAAGCAGGGTGAAAATGATCGCAGTTTACAGGATTTATTATATACGTGAAGCCCGAGACGGCGAGGCAGTATTCATGCAAAGCCAGACACTCCGCTGCTCCGGCTCCGGGTAAGCCAGCGTCTCCTGAGGCTTAGCGGCGATCCAGCGAGACGCGGCGCTGCGGGGCTCTAGGACAGGCAAGGCAATGGTGCTTCCCTGTAAAAATCGTATCCATATTTTAAGTGTCGCTGCGCCTGGGTATTACTGAGGACATGAGGAGGAGGCTACTCAGTGCCTCTCTAATATTTAACTGTGCTGAGAGAGAGAGAGAGAGAGAGAGAGAGAGAGAGAGAGAGAGAGAGAGAGAGAGAGAGAGAGAAGAGAGAAGAGAGAATAACAACACATCACTCCCCTTCGTTGTGTTGTAAGGCTCCATATTAATTGTGGAAATAAAACTAGGCACGTTGAGTAGTGTTTGCTATGTCGTCAGTACCTGGAGGCAAGGGGAACCTGAACACAGCTAGCAAGGTAAAGGTAAGGCAGGGAAGGCAACTAACACAAGGGGCTTCAGACGAGTGATGTAGCAGCCTTAGGAGAGTCAGTCACTACCATGGGAGAGTTAGGTACCATGCTGGGAGAGTCAGTCATTCCCCTTAGAGTTCAGTCACCATTTGGGAGAGTTAATTATTGCCCTGGGAAATAGTCACAATCTAGGAGAGTTAGTCAGTAGCTTGAGAGAGTCATTCACAACCCTTGGAGTCAGTCACCAGCAGTCACCAACGTTGAGTCATTAAGTTGGTGGGAATCGATGTGTCATTACCTGTCAAAAATGAGTCAGGTGAGGGAGGGCAGCACACCTTTAAGCCCCGACACCCCACCTGGACGCTATGACCTCAACACTTTTTTTTTCTTTTTTTTCAACAAACGTAAATTTAAACTTGTCAGCGTTTCTCCCCTTCTCTCCCTTCTCCTGTCTGGTTTCCTTCGGTCATTCCCTCCTCCTCCTCCTCCACGCCCTCTGTCGTCACATTCGGAGGCAGCGGAGGCCACCCAGTAATCCAGTTGAGGGAGGAAAAAAAATTGCATAATTGTATCATTTTGTGAATGAAACAGCTCCAATTTCGGGACGGATCAGAGCGTGGCAACACAGAGGGGCGGCCAGGCTTTCTTCTCTGGATAATTAGCGTTGATCTGCTAGGCTCATCCCCGCCTCCCGCCTCGCGCCGCTGCCCTCCTGAAGAATCTGACGAAAAAGTGGCCTCGCTCTTTGGATGCTTCTGAATCGCCGTTCGATTTAAGGAGTTTGTGTTTGTTTGTAGAGTTTTCAGTCACAAAGCTCGTGAACACGCTGAAAAATGTGTCGTCACAGGCATGTTGGAAGGAAGATTGGGGAAAATATTTACATTCTGATACTTGATTACTGTTATCAAGGGGTAATAATAGGATTTTTCTTAACACTTTAATTATCACCACCAAAAATTAATTGCTGATCACCTGGCCCCCAAAACTGGGTTCGCTTTTGTATTCACAGTTCATGCCACTATTGACACTGACTCTCAGGTGAAAATTCTGAACCAATGGAATTAAGTTCTGATATCGTTATTGAATTCATCATTTTGGAGAAAGACCGAACACTGTAGAGGATATCAGGCCCAAGGCAGGCGGGTGTGCGGCGGCCACTACGTGCTGCCGCTGGGCTGTGAGGCGACCAACAAGGACGTCCTCAGAGAAGAACTGTCGTGTTTTATCTTATGGTGGCGGGTAGGAAAGAAAAAAGAAAGGAAGAAAAAAAAATATGATAAAAAAGTGTGTCTGTATGTGTGTGTGTGTGTGTGTGTGTGTGTGTGTGTGTGTGTGTGTGTGTGTGTGTGTGTGTGTGTGTGTGTGTGTGTGTGTGTGCTGCCCTCCTCCCAGCACCTCACCCACCACACCGTCACTGCTGCCGCTTACCAGAGGGATGCTTTCCGCTGCTTCACGCTTACAAGGGACAAGTGTCTTAGGGAATGCATCTGGAGAACCTTTGTACCGCAACACAATACTCGTGAGAGCCGAGCAACACACCTGGAAAGTATTACACCCAACAAGTATACTTTTTTGTATTGTAAAAAATATATGTATAAAAAGAAAATGAGTGTACACATGTTTATTTGAAGTAAAATGTTAAATTATAGCCTGGATTTGATTTGTTAACATATTTATTTGTGGTTTTGTAATATTTTTATGCGTGTAAATGATGGAAGTTTGTTACTGAGTGTGTGTGTGTGTGTGTGTGTGTGTGTGTGTGTGTGTGTGTGTGTGTGTGTGTGTGTGTGTTGGCAGTACCTTAGTTAAAACAGACCAACAACTTTTTGCCTTATAAAAACACTCACACAATCACATAACACACCGCGTCATGAACAAAGGATGAAACAATATCGAGGAGAAAAACAGCAGCGCGAAGGAGTGATTGGAAAAGCAACGCAGCAAAATGCACCAACGTAATGCACTTCTGAACCCGCTTTGGTGTTATCTCGAGTATTTACTTATTACATTTTCTTTCCCTTTTTTTACCGTGGGGTGGAAGGGGCGGGGAGAGGAGGGAGACCGGTTGTTTTTGTAGCGTTCTTGCAGCGGACAACAAAACCAGGCGTCTGAAGTTTAGGAGCAGAAGTTATTTTGGTCATATGATTAAACGATAATTGTATTGTTGCGGCCAAAACAAGATTATATTACGATGTTTGCACGACGCATTTATTGGTTTACTTAGCTTGCATTATCGGCCCTCAAACGGGGGTGGCGGAGGGAGAGAGGAAAGGAGGGAGGAGGTACGGATAGGAGGGAAGAGAAGAGAAAGAGGCGGAGGATAAGAGAGAGAGAGAGAGAGAGAGAGAGAGAGAGAGAGAGAGAGAGAGAGAGAGAGAGAGAGAGAGAGAGAGAGAGAGAGAGAGAGAGAGAGAGAGAGAGAGAGAACCATATTATGAAGGGCACCATGAAATATATACGCCAGGTATATTATCCCTCCCTTGGCAGCCTTAAAAGTACCGTGACGGGTATAATATAATGGACAGACTGTAATGGACATATTTTGGCAGAGAAATTGTGTGGGGGCGGGACCGGCCTCTCTAAAGACGAGATAGAGGAGAGGCCCCGTGAATATGCAAGGAAGGCTTTGGTTCAGCCGCCCCAGCCGCGCCGCCCAGGGAGACTCCAGACAATACCGACTCGCCATTTGCCTGTTTCATCTCGGCGCCTCCCTCGTGCCTCCCGATACTGGGCGCAGCAGGCGGTCCCAAGCCTCATCTCCACCCCCTCCACGACCCATCCCCCGCCACCCACCTACTGCCTCCGTGAGAGAGAGAGAGAGAGAGAGAGAGAGAGAGAGAGAGAGAGAGAGAGAGAAGAGAGAAGAGAGAAGAGAGAAGAGAGATCGTTACCTCTCGGCCTGCTTGTCCGTATCCTGCTTCCCTTTCCCTTCACATCTCCTTCGAATTCTCGTTTTACTTTGAATGTTTTCCTTCTTTTTCTTCGTACGCGTTTGTATCTTCATTCCTCGGTGTCCTTACTCGTTGCTCACCTGCCTGCCTCCCTCTCAGGTGTCCTCGGTTAATTTGATCAGCCTGCTACGTTGTCCTGCAGGTTTTGTAGTGTAGGCTGTAGGATGGAGGCAAGGTGAAGGTCTGTACAGTGTAGTGATGAGAAAGATAATTCAACTTAACTACCTGTAGGAAATATGAATACAAATTAGTGATGATGTTTTATTAACGTTATTTAAGTTATCCCTTTCTCTATCGCTCTCTCACACACATACATACATACATACACGCACAAATGCACGCACATACACACGCACATCCATGCAGGCCTCGCAATTAATCAGCCATTGATCTTGCCGCCCGATTTCCGTGTGCGACAAATTTCCACCAGTCTGATACTCACGGGGAAAAATGATGCCTCGTTATTGTGGAGAAACTTAACAGCTGAGTAATGGCGCACCGATGATGGGGCTTAAAGCTGACCTTCTCATCAGCACTTTTGACCATTTGCTGCCATGCTTACTTTCCTTGTCCCCCACAGCCAGAGAGAGAGAGAAAGAGAGAGGGAGAGGGAGAGGGAGAGGGTAAGGGGTGTTCGGGGCCTCGATTGAGATGTTGGTGTAAAAAATGAGATGCAGGTTGGGGAAAAAAAAAGACTGAATAAGAAGTGAGTGAATGGAACACGTGCTTTGTCTTAGTTTAGGATGTTTTTTTATTTGTTTATTCATTGATTTATTTTATTTATTCATTCATTTAAGCAGTGAGTTAGTATTTGTTTATGTCAGATCTGTCTATCCATTACTGTTATCAACCTCCATGTCACCTCCATCTTTTTTTTAATGTTTTGTAAATATATTGATTTTGAGTTATTTTTCTTCTATTGTTGCCAAGATTATAACTTCACCCAATCACACTCCTCCTTACTCTCTTAGCTCCTTATCACACTCATCCACACACATACACACACACACACACACACACACACACACACACACACACACACACACACACACACACACACACACACACCTTCCAACCATACACTTCCTTTCCTAACTACAAGCACCACGCTATACCCTTTCTTAACCCTCTACCAGCACCCAATACACCCCACTATACTATTCCTCAACTTCTCTCACCCTACCACACTATTCCTTAGCCTCTCTCACCCCACCACCACACCCTCCACCAGGTCCTGTCACCCAACACACACTCCCCCCCGCATGCAGCACCACCAGACTGGGAAACAAATAATGCATCCGCGCAAACATAGTCGTCTTTCAAACTTTTTACTGCCTGCATCAACGGTATTACATTCAAGGTCTTTAATGTAAGGTGGGAGGGGAAGGGAGGGCGAGGAAGGCACCGAGGAAAGGGAGGGGTGTAGGGAAGTAGTAAGGAAGGAAGGAGGGTGAGAGAGAGCTGTGTAGGGGTGTATGGTAAGGTCTTGTTTGTGGTAGTGGTGAGGGAGGAGGGAGGGAGGAAGGGGTAAAGGGGGTATGCAGGCATGTGCTCAAAGTGTAGGGAGTGGGAGAAGGAAGGAAGCAAAGGTTAGTGAGTGAGTGGGCAGCGGAGGAAAGAAATATATAATGGCGCGATGAAAAAAGGTTCAGGAGGGACCAAAACCAGAGTAGGAAGGACAAGGAGAAGG
>JAPQNM010000046.1:2884411-2886911 GCA_029783475.1 Metacarcinus magister
TCTCTCTCTCTCTCTCTCTCTCGGTTGTTACATTTCTTGTTGGTGTATTTTTAAAAATTTTATTTGCTTCATGCTTGTTATTTTTTTTTCTTTCACTTTTGTTGTTTCTTTATGTTGTCTATTATTATTATTATCATCATATATTATTATTGTTATTATTATTATTATGGTTATTTTTGTTATTATTATTACATACATACATACTACTACTACTACTACTACTACTACTACTACTACTACTACTACTACTACTACTACTACTACTACTACTACCACCACCACCATATCAACCCCAACCACACACACCATCCACACCACCACAACCCAGCTAGCACTTCCCTTCCACAGCACCCAGCACCCCTCCCCACCTTGCCTGAAGCTGTCCTAAACACACTCTTCCTTCCTCCACTCGCTGCTGTACCCCAGAATAATCGGACGGCAGAATTAATGTAATAAGTTATCTCGTTAATTTCGAACAGTAAGATCCATAATAATCCCTCTAATAAATCCTGAGTCTTGCTTGGCGTGGAGGCTGCCTGAGTGAGGGAGGCTCTTGGTTGCCGGCAGTTAGTTGACATAAACAGAAAGCAATTTGCAGCTTAGATATTAAGGCTGGCAGGGATTAGGAACACATGAGTTAGATGGTTATCCTATCTACCTAACACACACGCACACGCACACACACACACACACACACACACACACACACACACACACACACACACACACACACACACACACACACACATGGAAGATTTGTAGTTGAGTTTAAGTTCATTAATGTGTTTTCTGTATGTGTGTGTGTGTGTGTGTGTGTGTGTGTGTGTGTGTGTGTGTGTGTGTGTGTGTGTGTGTGTGTGTGTTATCCTAGGGAAGGGTGTTGATGCTCGGGTGTTATAAGGATGATGACATTTACTATCCTATTGATGGAAATATTGGAAATACTGCGTAGATACGTCTTACCTGGATTTCTGTTTACCCTCTTAACATGTAAACAATTAGTGTATCACAATAAAAAGGAATATCAATTGATTTATTTTCTATCTTTTCACCTTGTATTGATAAGCCATAACATACAAATTGAAAATATAGATGTAAATAACAATATATAGTTTAGAGTTGTACTATCATGGATCATATTTATACAGTCAAGAAATATTTCCAAAACAGTAAATGAAAATTCCATAATCATGTTGTTGAGTGCAAGTGAAAGGTAAACATAATATTAGTGAGTGAAGAAATACTTGGTCTGTATCTTCAGTAATATCTTAAGGATCAGTTATGTGTAGAAAAATTATGTAAATATTATTTTTTCTTATGGAAAAAAAATACTTCACAGTTTTGTTCATACAGTTTTTATTGTCTATAAATTCAGCTGCATATTTTAGCCATATAAAATTTTACCTTCATTGTTTATTTATGTTAGAATAATCTATTTGCATTAGGCTTACCAAAAAAATATTCCATAGTTATTTCTTTTTATATCTTAAGACTTTAATAGGTTTTAGACTGACCCTCAAGCAACACAAAATTCACATCTGAAAAGCGTGCTAAGTGTGCATTGCTGTAGAATACTTGAATAAAGACTAGATTAAAGACTAGGAAATTTTAGATCTAGTTAGAATGGGCATAAGATGGATTCTGTTTCCCTTGTCCTGCTGCTTCCTTTGGCTTTGGTCTTCCCTCCCCTCCATCTTGAAAACCTTTGATACATCCTCGGAGTGCAGTAATCGCTGTATCTCTTGTACACGTTTTCTGGAAAGGAATGCACTGCTCCAAGTGTGTCAACAGTTTATCATAACGTTGCTGCCTTTGAGGGAGGCTCGGGGTGGCGGCTGTGGCGTCCCCGCGCTGAATGGTGTGCTTGAGGAAAAATGCTCTCGGTAAATAGACGCTTAAGAGAACTGTGCAAACTCAGAAAATGTTTAATTGATGCCAAGTTAAGATGTTTGTGCTTTGAAATGCTGCTTACTGTGATAGGCTATTACTACCCTTTTCCCCCTATCCCCTTTCTCTCTCTCTCTCTCTCTCTCTCTCTCTCTCTCTCTCTCTCTCTCTCTCTCTCTCTCTCTCTCTCTCTCTCTCTCTCCACTTCCAAGTTGGTGATAACATGACACTTGGCGCCAATACACCCGCTGTGTTGAAGCGTCCACGGTAGGGAAGGACGCCTTGTCGGGGCCGCGCCGTCACCACGCTGCCCCTGACCAACACCTTCACAAATTGTCTCAAGGAAAGAAAGAGAAAGTGTGTGTGAGAGAGAGAGAGAGAGAGAGAGAGAGAGAGAGAGAGAGAGAGAGAGAGAGAGAGAGAGAGAGAGAGAGAGAGAGAGAGAGAGAGAGAGAGAGAGAGAGAGAGAGAGAAATCCATCAAGTAGTAGGACCCACGCCAAGGAAATTGAACGCTTGTAGAAAAACGACAAAAAGTATGCTCTTAAAGGCGCCCCAACAGCAGTACTTTTGAGCGCGTCGGAGCAGCAGCAGCAACAGTGCATGGGACGGTG
>JAPQNM010000046.1:2891911-2894411 GCA_029783475.1 Metacarcinus magister
TCCAGGCCTCCGCTGCTTTCTTCGGCTTCATCTCGCTCTGGAAACTATTGAAAGGGTGTAATAATTGTTAGAAAAAATACTGTTCTTAGTCTTTATTAAGATTTCATCAACTTGCGCTGTGTGTGTGTGTGTGTGTGTGTGTGTGTGTGTGTGTGTGTGTGTGTGTGTGTGTGTGTGTGTGTGTATGTGTGTGTGTGTCTGTCTGTCTCGTTTTGTCATTATAGGTTGTGGTTACTTGTGTTTTCTTATGTAGTTTATTGATATTATTATTATTATTATTATTATTATTATTATTATTACTATTACTACTACTACTACTACTACTACTACTACTACTACTACTACTACTACTACTACTATTACAATGACCATTTCTTAGGTGGAGTTAGTGGAGCTAGAATTGCATCTCTTCCCACCTTTTCTCCCCCACCTCCTTCCACCCACCTCACCTGGCTGCCCCCACCTGTTGATGCATTACTAAAAAAATGACTCATGAACATACGAAAGCTTCATTAAGGACACACACACACACACACACACACACACACACACACACACACACACACACACACACACACACACACACACACACACACACACACACACCTGTATACAACAACAAAAAAACAAAACATATAATAAATACAATATTCCTCTTCACTTTTCTTAATGGTCTTGATGAAGTAATTCTTGGCAGAGTTTTGAGTCGATGTTTTCCCTTGATGTAGGAGTCAAATATATAATGAGGAGCAGTTTCCGTGCACCGGCCAGTCTTAATTGATGAGCGGGAGTCCCTCTGTTGCAATAATGGGCCTGAATCTGATTATACATGATAGCAATGATTGCCACTCTTAATCCCAAGCTTAGAAATATAGTTATCGTTATGCATTCCGTGTTCAACTTAAAGCCTGCCATGGCGACGACAATAATTATGGTGATGGTGATTATAGTGGTGATGGTGATGGTGATGGTGATGAAGATTTTAGTGTTGAGACAGTGATATGTAGGAAAGCTGGTTTTTCTTCTCCTCTCACTCCTACTCTTCCTCCTTCTCCTCATCATCATCAATTGCCTCATTTCATTCACTAAACATATACTTAACGTTAATGTAAATCACTCAGTAGGATGGGCCGCGCATGGCACTCTGCTCCTTTTGCTGTGCCTGCCTTCATACAGTTTTTCATGGGTGTGTGGCCTCGTGCAGCCCCGTGCCAGCCTCACCTCCCTTGTATGTGTTGTAGGTAGGTGGACATGAGGCTGTGTTGGTGGTGGTCCTTGGTGTACACTCTTAGGTCATCTTACTGTTATAAAAGTACTGTTCATAATGTTATTGCTATGCTACTGTTATTGGTATTACTTCTACTACTACTACTTCTACTAATCCTACTACTACTACTACTACTACTACTACTACTACTACTACTACTACTACTACTACTACTACTACTACTACTACTACTACTATAATTTGGTCCTCCACATCCTCCTTCTTAGTCTTCTCTTCTCTGTCCTTTTCATAATTTTAATCATCATCATCATCATCATCATCATCACTACTACCACCACCACTACCCAGCAACGTGTCTCACCACCTCGAGGCACATCAGGCCAGGTTGCTGTTGGTAGTAATCAGACCAACCCGCCAGCCCGTGATCCCTTCAGAGAGGCGGGACCCAACACATAATGCCATGATTATAACCGGCGCATACTCGGTGGATAAGGATTTATAGCAAACTTTATATTACCTCTACTTGGTGCCTAATGACCGGCCAGATTGCTTTAAGTCACTGTAATGAGTCCCGCCCTTAGGTAGGTATGGGTGCAGTGTTATGGTCTGTTACAAAGGCGGTCTCCATTCATGCCCTTAGCGGATACACAAATACTAAGTCGGTGGCTTTGTGGGTAATTTTACTTGCATGTATCAGGTCAAGCATAGGTGTGTAAGAATGAAGGATTTGTTATGTTTATTTATCTATTTATTTGTAGCTGGAAAAGACTAATACGGGTAATGATATGGCTAAGATCGCTTTACAATAGCACTTTGTCATGGCTGAATTGTGTTATATGTAGACATAGTTACAGAAGTAGTAGTTATACATCCCTGAAGTCTTTGCCTGAAGTCTTTGTCAGGAAGGAACGTCAAGTGTTATGTAAAGATGAAGTACTGAAGGAAATTATCTTTAGCTAATACTTGAAATGGAACTCTGGTTTGGTTTTGTAGAAGAAGACACTTAAGAATACTCCCTTGAATGTGTGAAAGAAGCAGGAAAAAAATTCTTCTTCTTCTTTGTCTTCTTCTTCTTCTTCTGATATTATTATTGTTATCATTACAATTTATTATTATTATTATTATTATTATTATTATTATTATTATTATTATTATTATTATCATTATCACCAACACTATTAGTCTTGTTAGCATAGTTGTTAGTCCGTTCGGTTTACAGTCAAGAGGTCCCCCCTTCGACTTCCTGTAAATATTTAGGGTTTGTCTTCACTT
>JAPQNM010000046.1:2899411-2901911 GCA_029783475.1 Metacarcinus magister
GTGTCCTCACGCTTGTACCGGCAGCGTTGAGGAGGCTGCCTGTCTCTCTGTAACAGTCAGAAGGCAGTGAATTATTGACGGACTGGAATGTACTTATAAGACAGACAGACCTGGAAGTAGGGTGGTTATAGCTGGTTAATCTGTCTCCTTGATGATGTTGAAAGAAATTATCATGATTTTTTTTTTTTTAATGAAGATATTTTGCCTTTGCTGTATCTTACCTTATTGTTTTATTCTTATTTTTTATTTGTTTTCTTTGACTGAACGATGAATTTCTTACTAATTCATACTTCATGTTCATGTTGGTTATTCACACAAACACACTTATTAAAATCCTTGAGAGAGAGAGAGAGAGAGAGAGAGAGAGAGAGAGAGAGAGAGAGAGAGAGAGAGAGAGAGAGAGAGAGAGAGAGAGAGAGAGAGAGAGAGAGAGAGAAAAAAAAGTTACCACATTCTGATATTTTGATTAATACTCAAAAATTAGTCCCTCATCCCAAAACTCAACATTTCTTACTTATATACTTTCCTTATGTACTTCAATCATATACTTCACTCATGTACTTCACCTCCCAGGGCGAACACAACTTTCCCTCAGTGTACTACTACCCCTGGAAGTGTCGCCCGCCCGCACGCCCACCCAGCCTACCACCACCACCACCCACTACCGCGTGCTCAGTACAGTGTCTCGTGATGCTTGCTGTGCTTTGTGTTCTGCGCCCCCACCACACTCTGTCTCTCCGCTGCACATCTGTTGATTAATTCTGTGGGATTTGGACAAGCCACATTTGCCTTCTAAATTACCTGTTATAAAGAAATTTGAATACCAGAAAGGCGTATTACTATGTTTTGTGCGGAAAGGTGAATGAACTTATTTAGAATAGAGAACAAGATTTTAAGCTTTGTTGACTGTATAACGCGGGGAAAAAAAAATTGGCTATTGATTAGAATGGACGAGGAAACGAGAGAAAGAAGACATTCACGCAGAAAAAAAACAGCAGAAGATAATGAGGCGCAACAGATAGTGATACAGCCAATTGTAGGATATTAACATATAAACAAGCACTTCCAGCCCGGATATACACACGCACACACACACACACACACACACACACACACACACACACACACACACACACACACACACACACACACACACACACACACACACACACACATGCACACTGAGTGGATGAAAACACTTCTATTAACCAAAGAATTTCCGAGTAAAATGAAAAATACATTGAAAGGAATATGTACCATGTGCGTGTGCGTGTGCGTGTGCGTGTGCGTGTGGGTGTGCGTGTGCGTGGGCGTGTGCGTGCGTGTTTTACAATGTGTTCCCTTGTAAGTCTGTCATAAAACTGTACCCTGGAACAAGAGGTTTACTCGGTAGTGGAGGAGGAAGACATACGCGGCTTGACGGGTGCCTTGAAGTGCTGTCAGGCTTGTCCCATAACAGGCCTGACACGCGGCTCCCACGGCTGTGTCATCCGTGCTGTGTCCTTCATAAATCATTCCTCGTGCCCATTCATTTCAAGTCCTGCAGCGGAGTCCTCAACAAAGCCGTGTGTTGCAGCGTCACTCCCGTCCTGTGTGACCTGAGGGAGTAGCGAGCTGCTCTCCCATAGATTCCTCACTCTATGTATGAATCAGACTCCCTTTTGGTATTCTCGCCTCCAAATGTACTAAGTTATACCGGTTATAGAGTATATAAATGATGAGTGTGGAAGGTGATGTCTGTACTGTGAAGGTCATGTTTTAGTAATGAGTTATTCGGTCATTTTGATGATTTGATATATACTCTTATAAAAGAATTTCTACTTTTGAATTTTTTTTTTTATATTTTTCAAGAATGACGAAGAATTAAATATTCAAATCACCTTTACTTTGCGTATCTCCAGTAGCACCATCATGGAAACATCGAGGAACTGTAAACATTGTACGAGGACTATAGAATCATTTGTGGCTTATAATTCTTCAGTTCAGGACTTGACTTTCTATACTGCATTCTTATCTGATGTCAAGAATATGTTACAGGTTGATTTTTCACGTTCATTACTATAGGAACTGCGCTGATTTAAATTTCTGGACCAAAGATAAACTCAAGACACGCTCGTCGCCTCATAAGTCTGTACTGAAACTGTAACTGTAACCAGCTACATAAACAAGACCACACTAAGGAAGTTGTTGTTCAAGTCTACCCGGTCACCTGTGGGTGTATCCGATCCTAACTTTCAGTGTTGAAAGGTGTCCTGTCATGGTGGTAGCAAGGCAGCAGGCGTAGGCAGCGGAAGAGTTGAATGCCAAGACTGTGTATGATCTGCCAAAAGATGTAGGATTGTTATTGAAAAGTATGCAACCAGTGCCAATGTGATTACGTCGCGGTGTGACTTCGTGTCAGCCGCAACATATTGTGTGGATTTCATCGAACAACAAAATTCATGGATCCAGCAATATACTTGTAGATGACGGCTTATGAAAGGCAGTGGCGGTGGCCCAC
>JAPQNM010000046.1:2906911-2916911 GCA_029783475.1 Metacarcinus magister
ATTTAAAGTGTTGTTATTGAAGTTGTAATATTATGCTGCTGCTTCTTCCTGTGTGTAATGTGTACTTTTTTTTTCTTTTTTTTTCTACTGTATATTCCTTCACATTGTTTTATTCTTTCTCTCATCTTATTATTATTATTATTATTTTTTTTTACGTATTTTGACAGCTTAGGTACTTAATTTATACATGACAAATGCCATTTATGTCGCTTTGTAGACCGGATACATTAAGAAAAAGTAAGTCTCCTCAAGATACAGAATCACGACTAAACTACTTTCAGGATAAGCCAATATAGAAGATGATAGGGTAAAATATGGTCCAATTCTTACCTTAGAAAGACCAAGACAACTGACATAAGAGGTTGTAAGTCTTCTACAGGAGGACTACATAAAGGGCTTGACATACTAGCTGAGTGTACATAGCTGTCTTTGTAGTAGTGATCAAATATTACTAAATTTACATTAACACGACAAAGAGTGAGTCGAGAGAGAGTCAGGAGTAAGAGAGTATAGGAGTAAGAGGGTAGCGATCCTCCACCTTCATCATTACAGCTTACCTCCAAATATCGTTATCACTGTCCCTGTAAACACCTCAGCCACTTGGTCTTAGGGTGTGGGTTAGCTAGTGTCTTCTTCCTAATACTGGTTCTCCCCATCTCATAAGTTATATCCAGGGGAGCCATCCACTGCCTTTGCCAAGCCCGTTATTTAGCTGGTTGGGTTATGTATCGATAGTAGAGGTGTAATGATTTGTGTAAAGTAGTGAACAGTATAGTAATCGTTGTTATCTGATATATAATTACATGAAAGTTAATTGATTTACCTTGAATCTTCTTTAGTAAATTTAGGTTGAATCTACGAGGTTAGGTAGAGGGTAAGGTGACCATACACTATAAGATTACAGGTAAGGGTGGGTTTGCAAGGTGATCTTATTGGGTGTGTAAGGGAAGCGCTTGGCCAGGTGTCTCGTGTGCTTCTGTGCCTAACATTACAGCTTCGTCTCAACACTTATCATTCATGTTTTAATAGTGAATGAAGAGTGGAATATTAACACACACACACACACACACACACACACACACACACACACACACACACACACACACACACACACACACACACACACACACACACACACACACACACACATTCCTAGTCTAGTGATGGTTGAAGCTCCCTACTTTCCATAACCAGTGTTCCTGTCTGTCTGTCTTCAGGAGTGACGTTAGGTATGGGACCATCCCCTCCTCTCTTTACCTTCCACTGTTCAAGGCTGCGATGGGAAGGCAGCCATAGATGTATAACTGATATAGCTAAAGGCTTTGACGGATTTTATTGTATAGATTACGACTGGCACCAAATATGAGCTTGTCTGGAAGTAAATATAGTCGTATAGTCTTGTGGATTTGCTAGGTTTGAGTAGTGTATTGTGGAGACTCTGGGAATGTTGAGTATCCAGTGTGGTATCTAAGTGGTTGGGGTACAGAGGGCACGTTCCACCCTCACTATAACCCTGTGCTTCCAGGTGCTCCTTACTAAGATTTACATATGTGTAGTTGGGGTCCTCGGCCAGTTGCCCATCTTGCCCACCTCTAAACCCACTACCGCCCATCATGAATACTGCGGCAGTGCATGTACCGGTTAACTTTTGCCCCTTCCTCCCCCTGAAACCCTTGCGTCCCTCTTGTGTCCCTCTTGTGTCCCATTACAGGTAAAATTGTGGCTACTTCCCCGTGTGGCGTGTGATGTTCCCTTCTTGACTGCCTCTCAGATCATGCTCGAGGCCTGATATGAACAACGGTACCATCACGATAGCGAGTCCAGGGGGGGGGGGGCATCGCAGGGTTACATAGCTATTCCTGGGCCTCCGATGCGGGACTCGTGCACTATTCCGGATGCTTGAGTGACCTGAAACTGTACAACGTCCGGTGGCAGTCGCAAGTCACAACAAAATGACCATCAGACCACAAGAAGGAAACCAACGTAGAGCCCATAATACTGTGTTATGGACAAGGAAACAGGAGTATAAGCAAGGGTGTCCATGCCTGACGTCACTGTCGGGGAGCAAACACAGAAAAATGAAAGAAGGAAAAAGAAGAAGATTGAAATGGTTATGTGGGAGACAGACGCTGACTCTCACTCTTGTAGGAATAACCCAACACACTTAATTGATTGAATAATTGTGGAATGTAATCGGTTTACCTCAAGGAAGACAGTAAAAGTAAAGCCACGATGTAAGTCAATAAGAATACAGGGAAACCATTTTGAAATAACTCCATCTTAATTCATTGATTTATTTACTTCTTTTTATTTATCAATTTGTTTTTCAGTGTGTTAGAAATCCATCGTAACTTCACCTCCACGTGCGTGTCTCCCTTTACACCTTCTACTCCCCTTCCCTCTTCCCTCGTCCCCTACTCACTAACCTCTTGCCTTCCTCCCCTTCCTGACTGCCCTCCTTCCCTTCTCCTCAGTGTTTTCCGCCTTACAAGGGGACGAAGGGCTTTCACACGCCACATCCTCCCCAACAAGTGTCTGTCGCTGCTTCCTTAACACGAGATAAAGAATTGTTTTGATTTCTTTTGACCTGTGTGCACGTGTGAGATGGTGTGTGTTGTATATCAAATTTTCACTATAATCTTGTACTTACGGCAACATGTTTTATGCTTTTAAGTGTTAAGAAAGAGTAACTTTTAGTACTTATTATCTTGACATGTATTTTAAGACCAATAATGTAAAGATATGAGACGGAACTGTGATTCTCTAAACTGTACAGCATAGTCTATAAGGATAAAATAAATAAACTGCAAATAATACCTTTTTTTTTATTGTCTTTTGCATTCTCATATTTTCTTCGTTAGTAGCGGCGGATTCTGTTTTACGTCTTGTCACGCAAAATTTCTTCACCAGTATTGTATTAAACGATAAGAAGTCACTATAGCTGCGAAGAAGACACATGTTCATCAATCTCAAGGCTTGTAAGACGTAAACATATGTAATAACTATAATTTTCGAATTTATTTACATACTAGAAGCCTTAGGGTGGGTGAGTAGAATCTTGCAGGAGTGACAATGACATAGCAGGCAGGCAGGCAGGCAGGCAGGCAAACAGGCAGGCAAACAGGCAGGCAGGCAGGCAGGCAGCAGGGCTAAAAATACCACTACTGTTTACATTTGGTCCAGTAAATGGTTTTCAGACAGGTATTCTATAAGCGGCCAGCGACTTCATCAAAACAAACAGCCGTGTTGACTGAAGGCACAGAGGATACTCCCCATTGTTGACATACCGCGTCGCCCCTTCTCCTGTAGGGCCACACACAGCCTGCTTCGCACCCTCCTCCCCAGACACTCCCCGCCTCAAGGTGATCACAGAGCTGGCCCTACTGTGTGTGTGTGTGTGTGTGTGTGTGTGTGTGTGTGTGTGTGTGTGTGTGTGTGTGTGTATGTGTGTGTATGTGTGTGTGTGTGTATGTGTGTGTCTTTTTAGGGTTTATTACGAAGGGAATGATTGTATTTGTCGTACCTGTATTTAAGGGCTTGTACAGGTATTACTTCATTGTTACAAGGGAAGGTAAACATTGCATGGCGCTTTCTGACCGGCGTGTGGCAGTATTTTGTGTCGTTGATAACATTACATCTTTATTTAGTGTGTGCAGCTTATAATTTCCAGTCATTCTTTGAACACGATGCCTCATTTGTAACTATTCAGTCCTTTACATATAGTGAACGGCTCGAGTTTATCTCCATGAGTTTAATTGTTTGAATTGTTTGATCTTCAAAGGTAGAGTCTGCGTTTAGTACCTGTATACACCTGTGAGCTGTGTGTCCTAATAATCTGGTCTTGCTGTTGTATTTGTAGGTCAGGACAGAGACTCCGATCAAAGGCTGTGTTTTGGGAAATGACTAACACAACTAAATTTCATGAATGACCTTGAATACTTGTTACTACACTTCACAAGAGCATCAGTATACACAGAATATATAGATTACAAATAGAAGAGCGATATAGAGTGCATATTGAGGGACACTAAATCGTTTCTAGGCTTCAATCATACGTCTTCCATCTTGTGTGTTTAGAATCTAGAAGTCATTTGACAACACGTGATTGACTAACGCTTCCTCACTCTGGAATTATGTTTTGAAACGTGTGTGTTATGAGTTTATTGAAGTAATATAATCAGTTATATTGCAACACCTTAATAATCTCCTTCATATTACCCACAAAACAACATGGAAGGTATGATGAATTGTATCTCGTAATGATGTTGATATTCCATTGATGAAGCAGTGTTGTTATTCTTAGAAGATATAATAATGTTTAGAGTCTTGTGTCAATCAGTGTTGTCTAAGTGTTACGTGTAGAATAGAAAGTATAACCAAATTTTAACTACGATTATACTTTGTCTTGTAGAAACTGTATTACGAAAAATTTGCAAGAATGCCTGCCGTTAACTCATTTGGTTTTCTTTCAGTGCTAAATAATGGGAGATCATGAGGTGTTTTAGTATGTATTATAGAAGGCATTGCAGATAGATAGATTTACAGTAATTTCAGAGTTGTGCAGAAGGTTGTGTGTCATGGTGTGTCAGGTGTTGCACTACGAAACACTCCAGGAACCAGAACTGAACATAGAAGCTTTGTGTTCTCAGTTGTTCTCTAGGAAATAACCTAACAGCTACTTTTGCTAATCGTAACCTGTTTTAGCAATCTCTCTCTCTCTCTCTCTCTCTCTCTCTCTCTCTCTCTCTCTCTCTCTCTCTCTCTCTCTCTCTCTCTCTCTCTCTCTCTCTCTCTCTCTCTCGCAGGTCAACCAGGTCTTTCCACCTTTAAATATTCAAAAGTGCGTCATGTCTACAAGCATCGTGAGGAAGAATGATTAGTGTCACCTATGTAATGCGCTGTTCAAAGGCTGTATTATTATGATTATTAGAGGAAGGTGTTGCAAAGTACAGGCTTCAGGTCCTTACACATCATTCAGGTTTCTTGATTGAACTGTAAATGTACCTGAGTAACTATCGGTGTTTACTGGTTCGTCAGACACACATTAGTTACTCTGTATTCGGTGTTGTCAATGGAATGTCAGATTTGCACTTTACTCCAGATTTGTAAGTTATGTCCAAATTTAAGATAGCTTTGGTTGTATTCTCAAGTTACATCTGCTCATTCTGCTCCTCTTGCTGCTCCTCTTTCTCCTTTTTCCCCTCTATCTCCTTGTCCTTGTCCTTCTCCTTCTCTTCCTTCTCCTTCTTCTCCTTGTCCTTCTTCTCCTTCTCCTTCTGTTTCTTCTTCTTCATCTCCTCCTCCTCCTCCTCCTCCTCCTCCTTCAGAAGGGGACAGCCATTCACTTTTAATGATGATATGAAAATTGTTATGATAATGAGGACGGTGGTGATAATGACAATGATAATAATGATAATAATAATAATAATAATAACAATAATAGTAATAATAGTAATGATAATAACACTAATAATAATAATAATAATAATAATGATAATAATAATAATAATAATAATAATAATGATAGTAATTAAAGTATCATTTCATATCGCCTAGTAACAGAAAGGGAACTGGAGGCTGTTGAGTTCTATCTTCACTTCCGCGCCTCAAAGAAGAAACGACTTCTTGTACGAAAAACCGAGACTCACTTTACCTTCATACATATTCATTTAAACAACAACGTATAATACCTTGTACGTGTTTTCCCTGATCTTGGACTAGCCTGCACTCCCCCGGCTCTCACTGCTTCTGT
The DNA here is from genome assembly GCA_029783475.1 of Metacarcinus magister. Lineage (NCBI taxonomy): Eukaryota > Metazoa > Arthropoda > Malacostraca > Decapoda > Cancridae > Metacarcinus > Metacarcinus magister. Next base: position 2,912,664 of record JAPQNM010000046.1, read on the forward strand.
AAGTGATTTTATAAACTCTTGTTCTTCTTAACAGGGAATCTTAGGATGAAAAGCACTAACATGTCAAGTTGTTAAAAACCTCAAAGATATACAGGAAATCGGATTCATCGCGGAAAATCCCTAGTGCCGTCGGCGATTTTCGTGTTTCCTCGGAGCGGCCGGATTATTGTGCATTTTTTGACGCGGCGGAGACAGCGGGATGGCGGCGTCGGAGGCTCAGGCTGGGAGTGGTCTTCCTTTGTCTACAGGAGAGAGGCGGCCCGTCCTGAGGGTCTCAAAACCTCGATCGTCGCCATGGTAACCACGTATCCCAGCGGGGCAGCTTCGTTGTACCCGGCGAGTGTTCCGTCCTGACACGCCCTTCTGGTTTCTTCATAGGCAGGGCAGCATGGACGTGGAGGCGCGTTGGGGTGAGGCCATCGCTCTCAGTCTTAGAAGGGAAAGAAAGAGAGGAAAGGAGGATGGAAGATCATTATCATAATCCTCTTTACGATTAACGGTTTCGTCTTATAAACATCTTCCATAATGATTCTAGTTGGAAGGAAGATTTCATTCCCTTTCTTGCGTAGACGTGATCGTTCAAAGCAGCCAAACCAGTCTATTGCACTTCATGTATTGTATAAATAGATCTTTTTTTAGTATACTTAGAACGGGAGACTTTCATTGAGCAATCATCTCATCGTCTCTTCGATCGTCAGTAGAAGAGGTAAAAAAATGTGTGGTTCTGTTTTCCTTCGTGCCTGTTCTTGGTTGAGGTCATTAAGGGGTATCACGTAAGGTATGGCAAAAGCGTTCAGTAGAAATTGATTCTAAGCAAAATTCCACGGTTCCTGTATTTTGTGATACTTAAAATGTGATTCCCTCTCTCATCAATTCAAACGACCTCCACTCTACCCATTTGTATGATTATCACCACTTTTCTTCAAGACACACGACCCATTCGGTAACAGTATTGTTTCTCTCACAGGACAATAAAAAAGACTGCTAGACTAAAACATTTTCCTTTGTATATATATCACGTGGAAAAAAAAGGAGAGAAAATTGGATAGAATAATATATTTTTCCTAGCAATGTTTCGTGGTTATCTATTTACATACAGAATCTTAACTTTCCCTTAATAACCTACAACATTAACTTCCATCTTCAAACTAAGCATGCACCCAAAACATTATCTATCACCTGTACTACTGAAGCCACAGGTGCATGCATGAAGCGTTGTAAGCGTCCCTCACCACCATGATAAGTTGTACCACACGACCCTCACTCGCCCCTCTGTCTAGCTCATCCCTTATATTGGGGATCCCACACTCACATTATTACCATTGAGCAAGGTAGTGGTGGTGGTGTCGATACTTGCTCCCTGTCCAGTCCTGTCAATGCTTCAGTGTTGCATGACTAGTACGTTTTGTGGATGTTAGTCTGGCCTTGTGTTCTGTTCTACTGGTAACGTATTTATTTCCTTCTAAACATGTTGTAATTCGTCTCTTCGTCCTCGTAACGCAAGATGACCAAGATTTGCATTTTTGATACTGTCCTTATTTTTGTTTTTCATGCTTATACTATCATCACCATTTTGGGAACTAGAAAAAAGATTGAAGCTTAGAAAGTACACCTAACACCTAGGAGGAGGATGTGATGAAGGCGAGTGTTACCTGGCGAGCTACTGAGTGTGTGTGTGTGTGTGTGTGTGTGTGTGTGTGTGTGTGTGTGTGTGTGTGTGTGTGTGTGTGTGGGTGTGGCCGTCTCAGGTGTGTTGATGCGAGGCGTTAGAATTAAACCTTCTATACCTGGCCACACCTGCGTCTGTCTATCACTGAGGTACATGTAAGCCTTGCGCACGTAGGCACGCACGCACACAAGCACGCACGCACACCCGCACACACACGCACACACATATGTACACGAAAAAACCGTCTCACTAGTTAATTATCTTAGAACGCGATGCAGTGTGTAATGAGATGAGGGCAGAGCAAAGCAGTAAAACATTAAGATGTAATAAAACCAAATAAACTGCTTAAAAAGATGACTCGTCTTGCAATTAAGGAGAACAGAAAACATTATAATTAATTTATATTAAAAAAAAACCTGTAATTAACAATATAAGACAATGCACAGTTTCATGTGATTCACAGAAATGTTTGTGTAAAAGGTTTGTCTTGCAACTGGCATCAATTGTTTTTATGTTAGTATCGGTTAAGTTTATAAGAATTCATGCAGTGTTTATTTAGTACTGTAATTCCGCTAAGGTTGCATGCATACCTTCTCCAGTGTTTCCACCTTAGATTAGCAGCCTCTAGCACATCCTTTTACTTGTTCCCGCCATCAGGACGCTTCTTTACCATTCATGTCATGCTATTAGTTACTCTCAACAACACATAATTGAGAAAACAACGTCAGAAAGTATCATATTAGAAGACTTTGGGAGGAATGGCCATGTGTGTGTGTGTGTGTGTGTGTGTGTGTGTGTGTGTGTGTGTGTGTGTGTGTGTGTGTGTGTGTGTGTGTGTTTCCATGTGTTGTGTGTGTGGCAGGTTCACAGGTGAGAGAAAATTAGATATAGTTGAAAAGGAAGCAAGATGAAAATTAGGTAGTGACTCTTGGAGAAATGTTATGCTTCTTGATAACAACACCTGTACCTCCACCACGACAACATCTGTACTAAACCAAATGACATGTTACTTAAATATTTGCAATGCATTATATATAGAAATAATTGAAAGTATGCATAAGTACTATTTTCTTATTCCCCGTAAGAGCTATATTGTGTGTTGCGTGCGTGGCCTTGAGAGTGTGAGGTACTGGGTAGGACTGTGTGTGGAATAGACCCCAAAGGAAGGCCTGGCGTAGGTTAAGAAATCAAGAACGGAGAAGATTATTGTTACTCAAGGTCGCCTGCAGGTTCAGCACGTGGGGATAAGTATCAGTAATGCAACACAGTGACGCACTTCTGTTATTTATCGCGTGTGCTGGGGTCGTCATGCATGTGTTCGCCCTTGACCATGCGTGCTCCATTGTGCTGCATGAAAGGGAGGGGAGGGCGCGGCGTGCATGGTGGGGCACGTGGCTCTCTGTGGGGCTCGTCTGCTCATTGTCTCGGGGCTGAGTGATGCTTCTGTTTGGATTTGTATGTAGTGAAGAGGAGGAGGGAGATTGGCCCGACACCATGCAGGGGAGGCTGACGGGGCATCACTACTAGGGGAGGGAGTCTGGTGGAGCTGCAGGTGTCGGTGGTTCTTAGGGTGCTTCGTGACCAGCCTCGTGCAGCGCCAGGAACTCAGAGTACAGTGAAAGGTTACCACATGCCCTCCGTCTTAACAGTATTGGTTAGACGGTACTGCTTTTCTCTTATCATTCAGGGATGTAAAATAATCATTAACCTCTATGAACTTGAGTAAAGCTTGGTATGCACGTGTAAGTCTCGAGGAAAGATGAATGAGAGTGTGGGATCATTTTACACAATCCGCCAAGAGTGCTGGGATGCTTTTCCTGACAGCGTATAACATTATCATCATTATGCTAATGTACAGCGGCATAACTAATAATTTATATATATTCACACAATTGACTATGCACAATATCCTGCCAAATGACCCAGTGATGATACACTTTATTTCAGCTTCCTTCTTGATGAGATTTTAAAGCACAACAGGGAAGGGAGACGGTGATGAGCTCGTAGTTTGTCAAGCTGGTGACGCCGGCTTGCCCTTCCTCTCCTCTCCTCTCCTCCCTGCCCCGCCCCGCCCCGCCCGCACCGCCCCGCCCCGCCCTGGCACACAAGGAGACGGACTGCTGCTGCTGCCTCACACAAAGGAAACCAAGAAAATAATAGTGATATGTTTTTGTTTTGTTTTGTTTTGAGTGAAGCAAGTTTGTGTTCACGGAAATATTGAAATAAAGTTGTGTCTTCGGTGCTATGTTCCTGTTCTTCATAACAAAAAATAATGTCAAAAAGGAACACGATGCAAGCTTGGGTGTGTGTTATTGTTATTGTTATTGTTGTTATTATTGTTGTTGATGATGGTGCCGTGGATACTGGTGTTATAATTATTGTTATTTTCAGTATTAGTATTAATATTGGTATTAGTATTATTTATTTATATATTGTTACAGCACTATTAATAGTAGTAGTAGTAGTAGTAGTAGTAGTAGTAGTAGTAGTAGTAATAGTAGTAGTAGTAGTAGTAATAGTAGTAGTAGTAGTAGTAGTAGTAGCAGTAGTAGTAGCAGTAGCAGTAGTAGTAGTAGTAG
>JAPQNM010000046.1:2921911-2926911 GCA_029783475.1 Metacarcinus magister
TTTCTTTTCTATTTTTTTTTTGTTTTTTTTGCTTTTTCCGTGGCGGCGCTGGCTGGACACACGGACACACACACACACACACACACACACACACACACACACACACACACACACACACACACACACACACACACACACACACACACACACACACACGGGCAAAAACACGAGAAAATACCGTGAAATATTCTTGTTTGTATTGCGTTTTACTACAAAGTTTGGATGGAATTTCGGTTTTTTCTTCCACTTATTATTATTATTATTGCACCACTACATAAAAAAATAAAATTGTGTCATGTAATAAATTGACGAATGGAATTTATTTTATATTAGCTGTATTAAATTTGCTATAGTAAGTCATCAAGGTGTATTAGAGAGAATATAAGAAACCTTTATGAAAACCTAAGTATTGGTGTGAACGTTTGTGTGTAGCCTGTCTTCAATAAATACAAGTACACATACATACATACATACATACATACAAACTACAATACACACACATATACACACACAAACAATTCAACACGACATCATAGTGATATACATTTTTTTGAATCATCACTTTTTCCACTTTACCGTACGGCGTTAAAACAATGATTTGAAACGCTCACGTAATGAAAATGGTAACAGTTAGGTGAACATACATTAGTTGTCTGCCATAAGTCGTCTTAGGGTTTCACTTCAAAGACGAATACAGACAAAAAACAAAGTGGAGATTAAAGAAAGCAGTGAGAGCTGGTATAGCTGAGCTTGTTTTTGCTAGCCTTGAGAGACAGCTAGGTAGGTGAGCTTCATGTCCTGCTCTTCGACGCTCTTCAAGCCTCCTCCGGTTACTTACACAGAGTAAAATGTTCCCTCTCGTCATCGTCCCTCACCTCATTTTCCCGTCATTATTAATGCTCGCCTCGCCCTCGACTCCGCCTCGACAACACGGTAGGAAGCTTGTATTTATACCTGTGTTGGAAGGCGTATTGCGTTGTGATATTGATAAATGTTCTGTTGTACATTGCAGTGATGAGTCTCACACATATATACACGTACACACACACACACACACACACACACACACACACACACACACACACACACACACACACACACACACACACACACACACACACTTGACAATAATTTGCTCTTATTTTTATATCCGACTCATTATCTTGTCTCCTCCTTGCTTTCCTTACCTTCTTAAACCATATAAATTGAGTGACATCTTTGCATATATATCAATTCATATTCCTACCAAAAAGTATCTGAGTATTTATTGTATTATTCTGTTTTATCACCTAAAGCTACCACTACCGACGAGCATTGATAGTCTGGCTCCATGCATTTTCTCCTAAGTTTTGTGACATAACTATAATTCCAATACTTTCGCATCATTCTCTGTTTTTTTTTTGTCCCTATGAACATCCAATAAAGTTTTGTCTCTTTTACTCAGTTATTTATTTACTTTTTTGCTACATCACATTTGATCAGATGAAATACTACGAGGAAAGTGAGCGTTGAGTCGAGTCCATTCATGAAGTTGAGTCAGTCTTTACGTAAGCTTCCACGTGACTCATTATTCTATTTATAATTAGTGTCATTACTTTAACATGATTGGCAAACATTTTCGCGCCGTCATTTGTATTTATAGGAAGACTGCTTTTGTGGAGAGGAGAGGAGAGGCATTAGTGTGTGTGTGTGTGTGTGTGTGTATGTGTGTGTGTGTGTGTGTGTGTGTGTGTGTGTGTGTGTGTGTCACAGGTGTGCTTGCAGGCTGTGAGGAGGATGACACTGATCCACTCAACTTTACTCAAATTATCATCGTGACTGACCATTTCTCGGACTCGTTTGTTCTCAATTATATATTTTAATCTCTCAGAGGCATTAAAATTGATCCTGTCGCGTTTCTGATGATAAAATACAACTACACTAGGTCTTGTAATACATCCTAGTTGACAGTGTGCATATAAACCTTGCATTTCACCATCATAAACTTGCAGTCCTCATACGATACCCATGAGAAAGATTTGTGGTAGGGCGTGGAGGCGTGTTGGGGGCGTGGGGGGCGTGGGTGCCATCTGTGACTTAGACAAGGCGTGGCGTTATGGGTAAACAAATACCATTGCGCAGTGCATGTTGAATTATGACACGGGGAACGAGGGATAATGAGAAATGCAACACGACATTAGGAGTGTGTGGAATCATTAAGCAAGGTGTCCAAACCATTGTTCACCTGTTCACCTTTTTTTTCACCTATTGCTCACCTGTGGACGATTGAGTGTGACTTTTGTTGATTCTCTTAATTAAAAACGTGTATCAGGCGCACCTACAAAGGCTTTTCATCTGTACGAATAGCGAGCAAGGTAAAGGTGTGAGGTATAGGGTGGGTGAGGTAATTTGGGTACTGTTGTATATCCAGGTTCGACGCCCGCTCAGTGACGGGGCAGTGCAGGGATGACGGACGTGCTGGTTGTTGTTGTTGTTGTAGTTGTTGTTATTATTATTATTATTATTATTATTATTATTATTATTATTATTATTATTATTATTATTGTGATTGTTACTATTATCATTATTATCATTATTATTGTTATTGATATTGAGGTAATAGTATTATTATTAGTAGTAATGGTAGTAGTAGTAGCAGTAGTATTAATAGTATTAGTAGTAGTAGTGATAGTATAAGTAATAATAGTAGAAGTAGTAGTATTAGAATCATCTGTATTAATGTTATCTTTTAAAACCTGAGGCTTAGTATAATGAGATTATTTTATTCTCTATCTTTAAATTTCCTGAGGCTATACTTATTTTATAATCTATTATTTTAATCTCTCTTTCTTTCTTTCACACACACACACACATACACACACACACATACACACACACACACACACACACACACACACACACACACACACACACACACACACACACACACACACACACACACACACACACACACACACACACACACCAAGGATAGCAGCGAATACTCAATGCATTTCTTCTCTCTCTCTCTCTCTCTCTCTCTCTCTCTCTCTCTCTCTCTCTCTCTCTCTCTCTCTCTCTCTCTCTCTCTCTCTCTCTCTCTCTCTCTCTCTCTCTGTCTGTCTCATTCTCTCTCGTCACTATTGAGAAAACTGGTGTGACTGCATACCGTCCCGAGGAAATACCACTCAGGTAATGCACGGCAAACGCATTCCATCCCAGCCAACATAAGAGGGTTTTGCCCCGGCTGTCTCATTGTGTCGGGGGTAAGCTGCATCTGGGAGAGAGCCGCCGTCCGCTTCCTTTTTGGCGGGTAACAAGCAAGCGGTCAGTCTGGCAGGGGTAGGGGCGTAGGGGTGACGGGGCGAAGGAAGGAAGGAAGGTATGGGAGAAAGAATTGGAGGTAGGGGGAAGTGTTTCTGGCTAAGTGTTGCCCGGTGGCTTGGCTCGCTAGGGTACTGAGGGTCGTCCAGTGAGGAGCTTGATTGGTGTGGTGGAGGTGCTTATAAAAGTTGTCATGATGCAAGGGATGGAGTTGAAGGTTGTGCTCGTATAGTGTTAGTCTGGAAATAATTATAACTAACCTGAGATTTTAATGTTATTCTTACTAATAGATGGTGCATTTGCTAAGGCTGCCTTGCTTAGTTTATTAATGTTTTTTATTGTTAGTATTTGATATTATTAGTGACAAGAAGGGATAAGACTAGTTTGTAAATCACTAAAGAAAAGAATATTAATTGCAAGTTGCTAAGAATCATTTTTGCATTATTTCGATTACTAAGGTGGTTCCCTGGGCCGGTGACTTGGCAGGCAGGTAAATGCAGCTCCATTCATTCACATTCTCAGCTCCATAATGATACGTAAATAATATTCTTAAGGGACGGTCGAGCTAGGGAAGGAAAGGGAGGGTGGGTGCTGGGTTGGGGAGGCGGGCAGGTGGCGGGAGGGTTGGGGGAGGGTATGGCTGGTTGCTGGGGGTGGATGGGGAGGGGGGGGGGCGGGAGGCAGGGATTCTTGGATGAAACGTGCAGATTTTTACCAATAACTGCTGCAGAAAGTTGCTTTTTGTTGTGTTGATGTTCAAGTTTGTATTAATTGGATGTTTGTATGAGTGTTCGTTCACGTTATGAACTTTGTTGTGAAAAGTTGATGAACAAATAACTATGGAATGCTAAATTTGAAGCTGCATTGATTGACTTAACATTATATTCGGCGAACTCTTGGTAACCTTCTGATAAAGGCGATGATCTGGCTCAGCGGCGCCACCTAATCTCCCTCACTTGATGACTGGCCGTTTTTCCTTTTCTTTCGTAAAATATCCGAAGAATTGATGGAGAAATTTGCATGCTAATTTGCCTCTTAATGAGTGAAACGACTGGAACTTGACTGCATTAAGAAATTAGGATGCGGGAAATGGTCGAAGCCGCTCCCGGAGGCAGCTTGAGGCAGCCTTGGTGTGCGTGATGGGCTGAGGCGACGCTGGCCTCGGGGCGTTGTGCCGCCAAGACGCAACACACTTAGATTGACATGAATAATGCAACTTATATTTTCTAATAAGCAAAAATTGTTGTCGTTTCTCCAAGAATGTGTGAAGCGCTTGAAGACATTTCCTGGTTACATTATTTTTTCCATGATAAAATCTTAATATCATCAATCTTTCGATAATTTCTTTTGGAAGAGGAAATGTGTGGGTGTAGTCGGTGTGTGTAGGGCTGGTGGTGTGTTCACGCCGGTGGTGGCAAGGTGTTGAGGGAGAAGCTGCTAATGACTCTCCCTCTTTTCAACGTCGAGCCTTAAATGTTGTCGCTTCGGCACCACGACGGAATTAAAGTCAAGGAAAAAGGCTAACCTTTTTTTTCCCCTCCCGACTAGGCATTTTCCATTCTGTCAAAACGTCGAACGTGAAAAACAATTTCGCCTCGCAGGGATAACGGACACCTATCCTTGGTAATGCGCTTGGCTCAGGCTGGAAGATTTATTGAAGGAGAGCCCTGACTGCACTGGCGCGTGATGATGGTCTC
>JAPQNM010000046.1:2946911-2951911 GCA_029783475.1 Metacarcinus magister
CAGGTAAGATTGTTGATATGTTGTATAATCTTTTTCAATGGACAATAAAACTTCCTTAGAGTTGGAATGGTTTGTATTCTTCAGTCTTAAAAGGACAAGGTAATCCACGGGAAGAAAAAAGACGTTTTAGAAAATATGTAAGAGGAGCACATTCCGTTTTGTAATAGTTGGCCATCACAGAAGGGAAAGTAAAAAGAATGGGGAAGGATAATCTAAGGAGCTTGGGGGAGGTGATGAAGAGGAAACCTTGAAGCCTAACGTTGAGAGAGAGAGAGAGAGAGAGAGAGAGAGAGAGAGAGAGAGAGAGAGAGAGAGAGAGAGAGAGAGTGAGGGAGTGAGGGAGAGAGTGAGAGAGTTTATGGATAATGAGAAATAACAAAAATGGAAGTTGAAGTGTGTGTGAATTGTCTCAAACATACTTCAGTGAGTGGATATGATGTAGGGAACTAGGGAGGGCACTTGACTGTCAGACTAGAGATGCAGTGCGAGGCTTGGGCAGAGAGAGCCAGATGGAGAGAAGAGCTCCGTAAATATGCCGGGGCGGGATGGCGCAGAATAACAGCCAACAGATCAGAGTGGAAAAAGAACTGGGAGAAGCCTTTGTCCTGCAATGGACTAACATGGGCTAATGATGGTTGTGGTAGTGGATGAACGGAGGTCATGAAGCAGGAGCGGACCTCCTCCACCCACCAAAGTGAACTGGAGGGAAAAAAGGGTGTTTGTGTGTATGCATGTATGTGTGTGTGTGTGTGTGTGTGTATAATATATATATATATATATATATATATATATATATATATATATATATATATATATACAAAACAATATATATATATATATATATATATATATATATATATATATATATATATAAGTTTATATACGTTTACCTCAGTTTAATGATATACACCATATTAAAGTGAAATTATCAATTGTGTTGAATTATTAGCAGATGTTAGAATATGATCATGAACCTCATTATATAATACCTGGTGCAGCCAACATAATGATGGGTCGCCGCTGTTGTGTACTAACTCGCAGCAAACATCAGTCTACGCTGCTTATCGTGAAACATTTAAGGAAACATACTAAATCGCAGGACAGAGCATGAAGGGCGATATCCAAGCATGAGTGAGGCGAGTCTTGGGTACGCCGCTGCATCATCACACACACTTTCCTGTTCCTTGCAAAATACAGTCTGGTTAATGGATGTACGATGTATGGTGATGATACAGAGCAGTGAAGTGTGCATTGACGTGGACTCAGGCTGGGCAGCGGCACCACAACACCTGCTGACGTATTTTTGCCTCGTTGGGACGCGATAAGTGAATTGAGGGAGGCGGAGGAACCAACACAACAGGTGACACGGGCAGCTTGATCCAATTTTAATGCTCACAGGTAATGAAGCGACTCCATTTCTTTTTTCTTACTTTCCTGATAAGCCACACCTTTGCTTAATAAGATAATAATGCGCTAATTACTAATGATTAAAAGATATGCCTTGTAACCGTAAAGTGGCGTCCCGGTGTTGCTTACGTGGGATAGATGCACCTGGTTGTATGGAGGCTCTAGCGACGGTGCTGCTGGGGTTATGTTGTTCCGCGGTGGTGTTCCTTCTGAAGCTTAAGAAGGTGATGCAGCAAGGTGGTCTTACTTTTCATCCTACACACTTCATGGTTCTGTAAATAGTCGTTCAAGGTCGTGTCAGTTCATGGTCGTTTTTTTCTTCTTCTTTTTCTGGTAAAGACCCCTTGACGTTCCCTCTTTCTTAGGGTGTTGACTGTGGTGGTCTGGCGTCGCTTGTCTCTCTCCCTTCCTTAGCTCAACAGCTTCTTTGTATTATAATAATCTCATCATTTATCTGATGAAAGGAGGTAAAATTGAAGGCTGATTAGTTATGATAATGAGGAGTATCAGTTTACCTCCATCATCGATAACATTTTTATGATAAGTAGACGATTAATAAAATACAAATATGTTGAGTATTTTAGTTACACGAGAGTAAGCGAGACTTTTTAAGAAAATAGAGTAATATCATAAAGCAGAAAGCGAAAGGTTAGTTTTTTTTTTTTTTATCTGGTAGTAGAAGGGTGAGGGGCAGGGCAAGCATGGCAGGCGGGCCCCCTGCCTCAGTCGCGGGGAGGGGCGCTCCCACCCATCACGCGCCTGCTGCTCCGCCCTCACCCATCACCACTTCGCTTTAACTCTAGACTAAACCGGTAAGTTTTTCTGTATTATCTCAATTAATAATTTTTAAATAGTGAATTATGAAAGGTTTCTGTGCCCTTGTGCCGCGGAGGAGGCTCCTTGAGCGTCATGCTTCCTGCGGCACCCCGTGTGTTGTGTTGCCGACGTGCAGCGGCGGCTCACCGGCATACAGGAAGGATTTTCATGTTTTTGGACGAGTTTGAAAATGAATGTCCATGAATGTGTACTGAAAGGAAGTGTGTCGTTGACGGTGTGTCGCGGCGCTGTGTTTGGACGCGTCGGTGATGCAGGTTTCCGCCACCACGGGGATCGGCGACACGATGTGGAGCCGCCGGGCAGCGGCCGACGGAACCAAGCAGACCGCCGACTCCTGAGACGGCCAGCCCGTGATGGCGGCTTGTCCGTGTTATATTAACACGTCTACACTGCCGCTTGTCTACCACCACCACCACCACCACATCTGCCGATTTCTGGACAACTACGCGTGTACATAGTGCGCAAAAAAACAACCACATACACATAATATATATATATATATATATATATATATATATATATATATTATTATTATTATTATTATTATTATTATTATTATTATTATTATTATTATTATTATTATTATTATTATTATTATTATTATTATTTTCTGTAACGACAGAAATTTACAAAACAGTCAAGACAATTTAATTTTGATTTCTTTGGTTATTGTTTGGTGCGTACACGTGCGTTTGTTTGGTTTAATTTTTGAGGTGACTGTTGTGTTGCCAGGTGTTGATGCGAAGGATGTGTTCCTCAAGGCATGGCGACAATAATTGTTGTACAATTAATAATGATGAAAATTTTAGAATTAGTATTAATACCAGTAGTAGTAGTTGCAGTTGATGTAGCAATCATAATGATCATAATAATGATGATAACAAATATAATAATAGTAGCAATAATGAAAATGACATTTATAATAATGACAATAATAATAATGATAATAGTAATAATAATGATAAAGTAAAAGTTATGATAGTAAAGATAATAATACTATGAAATGAAATAGCAGCATAAAAGAAAGCGTTAGCTGCTTTACTTGTTAAGATAATCCATGCATTAATTTGCTTAGATGAGTTAGGTTATTGAAAAAGGTTCTCGTTCACGTGAGGCCAACACTTAGCAGCCATCAGCAGCCTTGTGGGGAAGCAGCAGAAGGAGTGCGGGGAGTAATGGTGGTTCCGGCCCCAAGCTGGCTCAGGAAGTGGTTGATTATTTTGTTTTACTTTGTATTTATGGAAAATTTAATGATTTACGTTGATGAGTGGCAATAGGTAAACAAGGGATGCCAATGAAGTGCAATTAACCATGTTAATTATATACAAATCGTATGCTAATTGAATTGTAGACAAATTTCGTAGATACTAATATTTTTTATACCTTTATTTTACATTTGAAGCTTGTCACTTTTTTTTTTATCTAGTCATCAGGATCAGCAGCATCTTGGCGGCGGGGTTCTTCCGCTCTATGTCTTAAGACAGTGATCGCGGGAACACTATTGCGAAGATGTTATAATTTCGGCGCCTGTCGCTGGGTGCTCGTGTTGTGATTCTGTGAAGGAAAAGCAAGAAGACCTTGAGGTGAAATTTTATATATGATATCTCACAAAATATTCAATAAATTATATCGATAAGAATAAATCCAACTGTTTTCGTAGATTAGTTATACTTTTTGGTAATGTAAAACCGCAAAGATATGGTGTGTGTGCCAATACATGAGTGAGTGTAGGCCGTGAGTGCATCAGACTCACCGATCGGAGGAGACAAGATGCAGTCAAAAACGGTGACGGAAGAGTGGAGTGTTAGTGACCAGGTGGAGGAGAAAATGCCCTACTTGGCCATCGATGGGAAGGAAAAATACGAGGCAGCTCTTTCCCCATGACGTGCGGAAAAACGGGAAAAAATGCCTAATTATCATCCTCAACACACTAGTTAAAGGATGGAGACAAAAAAAAAAAGAGAGTAAAAAAAACATTCACGCGTCGCCGTTTTGCTCACTGGTTTGCGAATTATGATATAATTTTTGTGCGTTTCTGCTGTAGGTCTGTGTGTTGTGTTGTGTTGCGTTGTGGTGTTGACGGCGGTGAGGCACAGTCCCAACACTATCGACACAATCTGTAAGAAACGAGTTTTGTCTGCACATCAATGCGTTGGAACATGCTTAGAGGGACGCCGGGGATGTGTGGCAACATGCACGTGGAAGAAATGTTGTGCATATACACTTTATATATCTATCTGTTTATCGATCTATATGTATGTATGTATGTATGCATGTATGTATGTATGTATGTATGTATGTATGTATGTATTCCTGCACTCCTTACAATTGTATGTGCGTAGTAATGCCTTCATTCATATATACAGATGAGCAGGAACAAATATTTAAGATTATTTTGATCATGATATTAATACTAGTAATGATGATACTGATAATATTGACAATAACAGTAATGATAATTATAATAATAATAATAGTAATAATAATAATAATAAAAATGATAGTAATAATAGTAATAATAATAATAATAGTAATAGTAAGGATTAGGATATTAATTTTAATGATAATGATAATAAAATAATGAAACTAATAATTTTTTTATAATAACAACAACAAAACCAGCATCAACAACATTAACAAAACAATTAAATATATTTATTGTAATGGCAAGTAGTAAATTATAATAGTTCTCACAAATTATCTTCAACTAATTTTGAAGGGAAGAAAAAATAAAATAATATTTGTATATATATATA
>JAPQNM010000046.1:2954411-2964411 GCA_029783475.1 Metacarcinus magister
TATACACACACCCACATAAGATTAATTAAAATTCTCAAAACTCTTAATACCAATTCTATATCTGAAATGCCTTTATTATGAAGAAAAGCCTCGTGATTACAATGGTGATTATATTGAATAGTAATAATGCTAACAATAATAATAATAATAATAATAATAGTAATAATAATAATAATAATAGTAATAATAATGATAACACTAATAATGATAATGATAATAATAATAATAATATTAATAATACTAATACTAATATTAATACTAATACTAATACTAATACTAATAATAAAAATAATAATAATAATAATTATTATAATGATAATACTTATTTATGGTTATCAAAATAGACCATATGTAGATAATTCTATGCTTTCATCTTTCATCTTTACTTCCAAATTTCTAAGTCTTCCATACACTATTGGCGCTTTAGTTGAGGCGCTGCAGCCTTGCCTTGCCTTGCCTTGCCTTGCCTTGCCTTGCCTTGCCTTGCCTTGCCTTGCCTTGCCTTGCCTTGCCTTGCCTTGCCTTGCCTTGTCTGGTGTAATGACTAGGATCACCTTCATGACACCACGGCAAAGTCCTGCTGTGTATCCTGCTTGGCCTCCGTACACACCAGAAGGTTTTGTACGCAAACCTGAAGTGCAACAATAATATGGCGACAAGTTTTTTTTTTAAAGTTAGATAAATAAAAAGATATTGTATATTTATTTTGAGCGCAAATGCGACATTAATCGAGATGGCATTATGATGATATATCTGCGAAGAAAAACTATAGGAATTTAATGTATTGGCTTCAAACTACATATCGACGAGAGTCTGGAAATATGTACTGTACAGGTCTGTGTGTGTAGGTTGTGTGACGCTGGAAGAGTAAGGTTAGACTCCTGCCACCCAACACCTTATCATGTTCTTTAAGTTTGTTCTCTTCATTATGTTTTTTATTTTATTTTATTTTATTTATTAATTTGTTTTAGGAATACTGCACAAGGAAACTGTCCAAACAAAAGTGAGGGAGAATGTTTAGGGAGAGATGTACTGTAGTCTATTGAAAGATGAATGATTTCTTGACTTGAAGAACCAATTTGAACACGTACTTATGAATGTATATGAATTCTAAATTTATAAACTTAATCAATCTCATGAATTTCAAACATTATTATCCATTTAAGCAACCACTGTTTTTTTTGTGGAAGTATGCTAGCAGGGTTCACTGTGTTCCCAGGTCAAGAATTTTCGAAAAGTTCAGTATAACCAAGATAAAAAAAAGTTTAAAGCTATTGCTCTATATTGGCGAAAAAAAATTAGGTTTTTATTCTCGTTTTTTTTCCCCGAAGAATTTCTGAGTGTGAGGTTTTGACTCCGCAGTGAATATATTTTGTCGCCACCACCTTTGAGTTAAGCTTTACAAGAATATAATAAGTACCAGTAACCTTGTTCTCCTAAGAGTGCTACATTCCAATACCTTATTTTTTTTCACAACGAATTTTTATTTTATCAGAAGTACACTATTAGAAACTGTCAGTATAGTTGTAGACAGTAAAAAGTTTATAGATTCTTGAAATTATTTGGAGACACTGTCCTTGAATCACTTTAAAATCTGTTTATGGAAGTATGTATGTCCTTCCTATATCCTGTTTGTATCATATAATTATACAGAAAATAAACTGTCTGCTGAAGAACGTGAAATATTGCTCAGTCTGGAGAACCCACAATGGTATGTTATCCTTGAGTCCTGTACGTGCAAGGGTGAGGAGGTGTGTGTAGATAAAGCTGTTGTTGGTGTGATCCCAGAAGCCCCTGCGGCGAGGCCCGTGGAAGACCCGCCAGCAAGAACCCTTTTCCTTGTAGCATCATACCCGGTGTCTGGCGGGAGGACTCTCCAGTAGACTGTCTCCTCTTGGCTACAATCTGTCTCTCTCACACACACACACAAAAAAAAAGATCATGAACATAATATTCTGTCGTTACTTAGGCATGAAGCTATTAGAACCCTCCAGAATATTCTTGGTTATATGGAATGTGTAATTATATATATTTTTCTATTCAGTGGTGAAGTAATGTTAATGGTGAGGCTGTAAATGTGATATTGAACGGTAAAGATTCCGTAAGATGATGGGGATGGGAAAGGAGGAAACCCGCCTTGCAGCAGCGTCGCCGGTCTTCGCCTGACAACAGCCTTAAGTGTCCGGAGGTGTGGGATGGGAGTAACGGACGCCGCTAATGAAAGTCTGAGGCGCGGCGGACGTGAAGCTTAGTTCCTCTTAACACAAGGCTGGAGGCAAAGACCCATGCGTCACACTCAGCCACGGTCAGATGTCCTGCTTTCGGTGCGAGACGTTGGCGTCGCACCTCCATCGGGAAAGCAAAAACGCCTTGGGGCAAGCTCAGCTCCAATGTAAATGGAGCGCATACAGGGAGGTGTTCAGCCCTCAGACAGCGGGTGACGGAGGAGGGATGGAGCAGCCTCCTAAGAATAAGGGAGCTAATGCAAGCAGAGATCTTAATAGCAGTGAGCCAAAGGCAGAATGGTCAGCGACGGGTTTTGGGAACAGGTAGATCTTTTGTGAAGCAGGAGGGGACGGTCGAAAGAGGGGACTTGGCCTGGGAACCGCGCGAGGAAAAACAGGAAAGAGGGAGCCAAGCGGAGGGGCACGGGTCAGGGGGCTGATCAAGCAGAATATTTCCCAACATAAGTTTTATTGAGAAGCTGGACCAGTACCGGGATCGGGAAAAAGTACGCGCGGGAATGTTATGGTAAGGGGGAGTGTGATGCCATAAATTGTAAGAGTGTCGGGACTTATCGCGCGTTTTAATACCATGACGGATGTTATGAATTTGACTCCAACGCGGCGGTGGTGATGAGGCGAGATGTCAATGGGAATGAAGGGTAATATTTTTGCGAAATTCAGGTTTGCCGATAACAATATAAGACCGGCGGCAGATCAGGCAACTGTTTTCATGAGGCTCACCGGGAACTTGCTTGAGGCTGGCGCCGCCGCCGCCACCTCCGCCGCTGCTTCAGCTGCTGCTGCTGATACTACTGCTGCTGCCGTTACTGCTACTGCTGTTGCTGCTACTGCCGTTGCTGCTGTTTATGCTGTTGCTTTTGCTGCTGTTGTTTTTGCTGGCGTTCATGCTATAATCGTGGATGTCGTCGGCGTCATCTTCATCCTCGTCTTGATGTTGTTGTGGTTGTTGTTAATTCTGCTATTGCTGTTGAAGCTTGTTTTCTCAAAATGCACGCACGCACGCACACACAAACGTACACACACGCGCACAAGCACGCATGCACGCACGTACACATGCACGCACGCACACACGCACGCACGCACGCACGCACGCACGCACGTACGTACGTACACACACACACACACACACACACACACACACACACACACACACACACACACACACACACACACACACACACACACACACACACACACTATTGACGTGTACATTTTTACCCAATAAACACACATATAAAATAAACCCGCGTTAAAAATAAAAGCAACAAACACGTGCGTATTTTATCCCCAAAAAGTAGTACTAGTAAACAAACTCTGGAAGCCACGTGAGTGCATGACGTCACAGGGCGGAGCACATGGCCTCTATATTGACAGTGTAGAGAGAGAGAGAGAGAGAGAGAGAGAGAGAGAGAGAGAGAGAGAGAGAGAGAGAGAGAGAGAGAGAGAGAGAGAGAAGAAAAATAGGACACAGTGAAGGCCATTTTTTCCCCTCACCCACTGACCAATATAAAAAGATTACCTTGTGATGGCGCTCAAGCCCTCCTCTGGCCCGGGTTAATTAATGAATACACGCATTTCATATAATACTGACCAATTTCTATTTTTTCCACCTCGCGTAAGCAAGCGCACATGCTTACTCACGTGTAAACTACGCCTGCATTTAAAGTATACTGATGAATCAATAAACATTAGAAGTCAAGCGCGGTAATTAGTGGATGCAAATAAAAAAAAAGAAACGAAAAAAAAGAACTCTTATCATTAAAGTCTTTACTGTGCGCTAAATGTTTATAATCTAAAAGGGCTATATTTAGAACATTAAAAACTTTCCCCTTTAAAAGTAGGTTAAAAAGAGCAGCGTTGAAGCCTGACACAGCAACAATTTTGCGGCGAGGCTAGCGGCGGCGGCCCAGCGAGACCCACCTTCAGCGTATCCTTCGAAGGGCGGCAATGCGTCTTAGTGTCTGAAGAGATGTATTACCCCAAGGACGCCGTAGGAATCTTTAGACGCTGCAATGTACCATAAAATATATATACTTACATGCATATCGTAATGGTGACTGGTTTTTGGGTGTTAATATGTGGGTGCTTCTTAAATAGTGAAGCGGCAGGTCTCAGGGTGTCGCTTGAAGACTGTTAGTGGTGGCAGGAAGGGTCTCGTAGCGGGGATGTGGCTTGTTGTCTTCATATCATCTATACAAGTTTGCTATCTAGAAAAAAAATATATATGGGTAATTCTTTGCTGCTTGATTATTAGGTTTATTCATGGATTATGCTATTCAATTTTTTTTTTTTGTAGCAATCGCAATCATTAGTTTGTTGGTCCGGCGGTGAAGTGTTGCGGCGGCGTCTTAGTGTGGTCCAAAGGCGTTGTAAACATTATTTCAAACACCAAACTAGAACTGTGCAACGAATACTTCTAGTGGAAATATTTCATCATCATCATCATCATCATCATCATCTATCTATTTTCTTCTTTTCTTTCTTTTTCTTCTTCTTAATATTGTTATCATTATCTTATACTTTTTATTCTCGCAATGATAATTTCAATATCACTATCGACTTATCCATTTTATATATTTATCTATCAAGTAATTCATCAGTTTTTTAAAATATTTACCTGAATCATATAATTTTGTATATAATTTCACGATACCTAGAGTGAGTCAGGTGTTGAGAAGGTGTAATGGAAGTGACACCCACGCTCGTGTAGTCAGGTATGACCCTTGATGAACGCTGCGGCGGGAATACACCGACCTTGGTGACATTTGCGATACAAAAAAGCCACATCATTGACCTACTTGACGTAATTACAATTGCTAAAAAGGCTTAATCGACACTTTTGGTGGTGCGGGCAGAGCCGTGCCGCGCCGGGGCATTACCGCGCCCTGCCCGGGATGCATAAACATCACCTCGAATAAAACTGGTATTTAGGTACATTTTATACAGAGTTCCTCAGACAACACACTGTTTTTTCTTCCTGTGAGACGATTGTTTAGATGTATTATTATTATTATTATTATTATTATTATTATTATTATTATTATCATCATCATTATTGTTGCTGTTATTATTATTATTATTATTATTTTATATATATTTCTATATCTATATATACTATACTATATATACTACTATACTACTACTATATACTATACTTATACTACTACTACTACTACTACTACTACTACTACTACAATACTATACCACTACTACTACTACTACCACTACTACTACAATACTTATACCACTACTACTACTACTACTAAATATAACATAATTTTAGTTTCCGTTCAGTTTCATCAACTTATCCTTGAAATGCGATTATAAACACTACCCTAAAATACATGTCCCGCCCTTGATAAGCTGATCCAGGTTCTTGCTGTCTAGTACTTGCAGGAGGAACAACACGCCCTTAGAGTGCATGATATCGTCAAATTTTATTCATAGAAGTCATAATACTGCATTAATTTTTTCGTCCCCTTGTCATTTAGTACTCTGTGTTCTGTGTGGTGATGTACAACTGTGTGCTTATTCATTAGACCTGCTTGATGCTCACCGTTGTAGGGAAGGAGATGACGGGTATGAATTAGTTGATCTGCCCATCAGTCTCATGCACAAACTCATTAATCTGTGTATTAGTCTGGCGTGAATCATATGTCACGTGTTTGCTCCGGTTTGAATGATGTCAACTTGATTCTTCGTCGTTCATGGGGTGTTTATTTTATTCTGTTTTTATGTATTTTTTTTATATATGATTTGATTTGGTTATGTTCACTCACCAGTTTATTTATTTGTTTATTTATTTGTTTATTTATTTGTCTATATATTCGCAGCTGGCTTTATGTATGTACACACACACACACACACACACACACACACACACACACACACACACACACAGACACACACACACACACACATACACACACACACACACACACACACACACACACACACACACACACACACACACACACACACACACACACACACACACACACCAGTACCGTCAAATATACAAAGAAGGCAGAAGGAAACGCTCACTTTTTAGCTGTGTCTGAAAACAAAATGAAAAAGTAAAATTTCAGTGAAAATAATAAAAGTATCGAAAACATTCCCAATTAATAAAGTTATATCTAAAATACCTCGATGTTTTTATTTGTATAAGTAAGTCAGTGTTACGTTAAAGGTTTCCAATCATTTGCAAATATTTTCTTTTTAATGGTTTGCGTAATAATTTCCTGATATCTTGAGTTTTGATCCCTTTTTTTATATGACTTTTTATTAGCCGTTGAAAAAAAATAGTGAACTGCAACAAACCAACGACAGATAAGGATTATAATTAGATAAGATCAAATAATTATGCGATAACATTAATATTACAAATAATAATTGAGGCTTTAATACATCAATACTGTGAAGGTCATTGCATGCATGAAACATAGTCTTTAAAGAATAGAATCACGTTTTGTATGATCGCATGACCTTGAGAAGCTACAGTTGTCGCTGCTGTATACTGGAAGCGTGAGGGGCATGAGGTGTGAGGGCAGGTGGCGGTGGAGCGGCGGATCAGCGTCATGGGAGGAAGGGGCGCGGTGGTAGTGGCGGCGGCAGGCGGCGGCGGCACCGTTTTAAGGGTCCTTCCGACACTTGGCTGCCTCTCGCTGCATCGCCGCCACAAAGGAAGCATTCACGGCGTTCTTTGGTGAAGGTGGTGGCGTTCAGCCCTTCTCATGAGTGAATGACAGCCCTTCTGCTACCCTGCAACGCCCTGTCACTGTACTGTTGTGGTGCTGGGCAGGGTATCAAGAACCACTACCACTACCATTATTATTATTATTATATTATTATTATTATTATTATTATTATTATTATTATTATTATTATTATTATTATTATTATATGTCTCGACTGAAAACAATCTTTCCTTTCCCGCTGAAACCTTGCATTCAGACATAAGAAAGAGCAATTTATTAATTTTTCTTGGGTTTATTAATTACTTTTTCTGTATTATTTTTTTGCTATTTTATCTTATACTTATTTCAAGAACGCCACATTGGAGACCCAGAAGGAAGGGAATGTATATATTATTATTATTATTATTATTATTATTATTATTATTATTATTATTATTATTATTATTATTATTATTATTATTACTACTACTACTACTACTACTACTCCTGTTATTAATGAGTAAGTAGAAAGTGTAAAGGATGTTGGAGGTGATGAGTGTGTTTAAGAATTAGAAGCTTAGTATAAAAGAGCAAGTAATGACTTTTGTGCTGCCAGGATGCATCACTTAGCGACAACACCAACTCTTTTATCTCCTTCTCAACCTCACCTCGGAGCTAAATTTTTCTCTTCACACAATTATTAGATCGCAAACACGACCTCTGTATTTATAGCTACAATATGTTTCTTTTTTCCTGCTACCCACTGCTGTTGCTTCCCTATTGCAGTGCTGAGTTGGCTTCTGCTTCGCCTGCACTCACACTCACCTAAGAGTTAAGATAATGCATGTTAAACGTTTTCCCTTGTAGCTTATTATCGGTATTATTAAAACATTTTGTATACGTATAGAAAAGCGAAGAGGGAGAGTCATGTTAGTGTGTATTGTAAGTCACCTTCAGTAGATAAGATACTGGCTAAAGGTAGAGTTATTTAGGCTTCTCTGTTACCTTTAGAGCAACGCCTCATGCCTATCTTTTGTCAACATGTATATAGAAAAAAATATTTGTTAACTCACAGTCGTACATGGTGGCGCCATCAACTCTCAAACTCTTTCTTGTTTCTCTTTGCTGAAGAAAAGATGAATAAGGTGTTAGGTTGAGTAGACGAAGTCATGTTTTAACCTTAAAACTTGCCGTGGAGTCAGGATGAATCTTTGGTCGTAACAGCGTGTGAGAGAAGGTTTCATGACGTTATATATGGTGTGAAAAATAACGTATGAGGATTATAATAGAAAATACATAGATTTCTTTTATAGTTTTTATTGCTATCGTGTGAAATGTTGTGCTTTTCTTGAAGCGTTGGTATGCTGAGTGTGCCTCGAATTAGTACTCTGAACTCAGCGACTGTCTGCCTTTAGAGCATCTGAATTCAGGTGCACCATGCGAAGTGTACAATTTTCCACGAGGACCTGAGGTTCATTTATCGCCACACAAGCCAAAGGAAAAATTAAGGCAGGTGTCATAAGCATGGAGAGGTTACACTAACTCTGAACCAAGCCTGACACAAACTCAAGTCCAACCAAATTACATTAACATGAAGCATGTGAGAAGTTGTCGCTTGCCATTAACACGAAGGCCGGGCAGCTGTACTTGTTGTCCCTCCACACACACACACGCACACACACACACACACACACACACACACACACACACACACACACACACACACACACACACACACACACACACACACACACACACACTGCTGCATGGAATGTATGAAAGGAGTTGATGTCTACACTATGAGTTCATTGTTAAGAAATGATGTGTATTGCTTTCTTCAAAGAAACAGCTGGAAAGAAATCTCCATGTCTCTCTCTCTCTCTCTCTCTCTCTCTCTCTCTCTCTCTCTCTCTCTCTCTCTCTCTCTCTCTCTCTCTCTCTCTCTCTCTCTCTCTCTCTCTCTCTCTTTGTACACACACACACATACTTACATACTTACACACACACTCACAAATACATACATACATATAAACACACATACATACATACATACATACATATAAACACACATACATACATACATACATACATACATAAATGCATACACACATACCCACATTTGTATATATAGTATCGATCGAAGGCAAGATACAGATCAATGACATGGGGGCTGGTATGGGGTGTTGGGTGGGAGCAGCGGTGGGGTGGTGGGCAAAGTGGTGTTGCAGAAGGTGTTGTCTGCTTGGGAGGGAAAGGGTAGCAGGCAGGCAGGGAGGCGGCTCAAGATACACACACACACACACACACACACACACACACACACACACACACACACACACACACACACACACACACACACACACACACACACACACCCAAGTAGTTTTTGCTTTGCAGGGACACTTCCTCCCCAAGGCTAAGTTGGTGACGTTCCCCCGCCACCTTGGACCCTTTGGCGGGCCGGGCGGGTGGCAAGCGCGGTACAGGATCTTGAATTAGGAGTTATATATTCAGTTACAGCGTCACTCTCGCAAAGGAAATTTCAGTCTTTCACGCCAGGAATATAAATTTGACTATGTTGATCAATTTTGCACATTTTTCTCATAACTATTTAGAAATACCGACATTATGGAATATACGAATCTCATGACAATAAATACAATATTCGCAGCAGAAATTTTCGATATTGGAGTTGAAAATGGCTCCAAATGCTGCACTAATTGAGAATTGATGAAGCAGGCTACACCCGCTGCGGCTGTGCTCCCTCCCCCCCGAAACACCACAGCCTGCTAAAATGCGTGATCGACAGAAAAATGAAGTGGTCTGCAGGCGGTAACAATGAACAAGTTGGAAGGAGGTGCAGCGCTGCCCCCGTGCCAGGCCAGGCCGGGGAGGCGAGGCGAGGTGCGCAATATGAATATTTGATGCCAAAAATCAAGACTCTGAAGGGGTCATTTTGCAATCTGAAATGGCTCCTCTGAAATTTCAAATGGAAATTCGTAATTTATTTTGCCTCATGCGGGACTTGGGTGTATGTGCCGGTCTGGGGGCTTGAGGGCCTGTGTGCCGTGGGTGTCC
>JAPQNM010000046.1:2971911-2974411 GCA_029783475.1 Metacarcinus magister
AATATACAGACAAACAAACAAACAAACAAAGAAGCAAAGTGAATACACAATCTCTTGCTCTACTTCCTTGACGGAGGAAATGATAATAATAATAATGATAATAATGATAATAATAATAGTGATGATAATAATGATACTAATAATAATAATAATAATGATAATAATAATAATAATAATGATAATAATAATAGTGATAATAATGATAATAATGATACTAATAATTAATAATAATAATATAAATAATAATGATAACAATATTGATTATAACAAAACAAACTTACTTCGTACTTTTTATCATGACTTTACAATAATTTCTCCTCAAAGAAATTAACAAATAAGAATGAAATTAGATTACGAAAATTCCTTCTCCTTACTTTGCATTACGTTTTGTCTTATTCACATCATTGCCTTTGAATAATACCCTGATTTACACACTTACGTTCACCCTTGCACACTGTCGACTCCTTCTTCCCCTTTCTTCCCACAACAATACTTGAATCTACTCTTGTTGAGGGCCAAGAAAGCTCACCTGCACGTCCCTGTATATTGAGTATGTATTAGAGATTGAATAAAGATGGATTACAACTTGCTTTTCTTACTTCATATCTTCCTTTGGTATAAGTATAATATGGATTCCAACATATGTCTCAGTAAGATATATTGATGATTTATTCCTCTTAGGCATTTGAGAGAGAGAGAGAGAGAGAGAGAGAGAGAGAGAGAGAGAGAGAGAGAGAGAGAGAGAGAGAGAGAGAGAGAGAGAGAGAGAGAGAGAGAGAGAGTGTATCACTTAAAGGATTAAACCTTGAAATACGAAGGTGGTGGTGCAGTGTAGTATCATGCATGTGTGTCGTGTTAAAGTGGACACATTTTCTTTCTTTCTTTCTTTATTAACTTATTTATGTATTATTTGTGTGGTGGTGTATTCGTAACATATACAAACACAGTTCCTTGTATTTGATGTTTTATTCTCCTCCAACAAGACCTCGGGAATAACTATGATAAGACAAATTATATACAAGATAAGCAATGGTTTGTCTTTATTATCTTTAATCTGTAGCGTGTCTGCAAGAATCAACTTGGGATTTAAGTGAAATAATTATACACAAGACTCATCATCATCTTTTGTCATGCATCAATCATTATTTTTTGTACATTTTAGTTATCATAAAAAAGTCTATTTGTAAATGGTCATCACTGTCTTCCAGTTAACATACATAATTATTATCTTAGTTTTCTGTAACACTGGCTGTCATATATATCTTCAGTTATTATTAACTAAGATATATTAAGATTTATGATAAATTTTCATATAATTTAGTACATTATACAAAATTTTTAGTAAGGTTCGTTTTCAGCTTAGTCATTATTGCATTAATTTTCTAAGACATTTTACCAAGGAATATATTTTAATTGTCTTTCTTTTCTCCTTCCAGACGGTATGGCTAAGACGCGTCAGCCCCGCACTGAGAGTTGGTGGAGAGGGCGGGGCGGCGGCCTCCTTGGCGCCACACACCCGCAGGGAGTCATGTTCAGGGGTTTGTGTCATGGTTACCTTACAGTATTCATGTGTTGTGTACCTTTGACTAGGCCGGCTCATCATAGGCTTACAAGTGTTGAGTATTAGTATGCTTATCTGTTTTGTCAGCGTGCAGAAAGTGTTGATTTCCTGGACGTTGTGTTGTGTAGTTTGCTTTCGCAGTGTCCTTGAGATGAGTGTCTATTCGGCCCTCATCTCGCTTTCCATGTGTGTTTTGATACAAGCCAAGTGTTGTGTTGCATCTTAAGCATTTTATCTTTTCTATGTGTTGAGATAAGTGTACAGTTAGTGTCCAGCTGGTAGCGTCTTGAGGGCAGACACTCGAGCCGCGAAGTGTTTAGGGTGAAGTGTGAGGTGTGAGGGTGACGGTGCTTTCACTCGTACTTGGAGCGAGGTGATCTTCGTCGCTTCATGATTTACTGACTGCATATCTTGGAATAGTCTCTAGACATTGTTGGTGTTAGTGTGTGTGGGTCTGTAACAACGATCTGAAATAGAATACTTTACTGAGGAGTGTTACTGTCACTAGCAGGTGTATACTGTTTCTGTTCCAATTATCTGAAGTGTAGCTGGTGGTTATTACAATGTTAATTTGTCATGAGAAAAATGCAGTGTCTTATAAAAGGATTAGTGGAATGTCTTTAAGAATTCGTTATGTTTTGAATATTTCTAGTTTTCCCGTGAGCGTTACTAAGACTAAAACTCTAGTTGAAGGAAGCCTTTCACATAATAACATACATTAATAACTATACATTTAACAGTAACATCATTGTCTAAAGTTTATTCAAAAGACACATTCTGTTTTCCTTCACGTGACCACTATGACATGTGAGGCTGAAACAGTAAGCTGTGAGTCATGCAAAGAATGGCTGGAGGTTAGGCTGATGCAGTGAGCTTTCCTCATAACAATTATAATGGGAAGACAGTGTGCTGACGGAAGTGACCCCGGAACTTGCACGA
>JAPQNM010000046.1:2984411-2991911 GCA_029783475.1 Metacarcinus magister
TTCAACTCAGGACCAACATCCAGTCTGTGTTCCAAGAAAAACATGGATATTTAAAATTAATATTGTCGGCAAACATTTGCTTACGTTTTTTGTGTCATACATCTTTAATTCTTACGTTTTGTAGCTGTTGACGCGGCAGCCAGACCACCGTCGCGGAGCATTGCAAGGAACACTTGTATCACGCTGAGATGACGCAGTGTTGAATGTAGCAGCTCAGACGCACATGTTTTTTTTGGTTTTCTTTGATCACAAAGCAGGTTAACTTTCCAGGTGAAGGGACCGAGTCAGACGCCGCACCACACCCCGACACGCGTACCAGGACCACCAATGAAACCCAGCCATGGAACCTCATTTAATGCTTAAAGCAGACTAACGCATCTAGATCACCTGGCCCCAACTGGTACCTCCACCCTCCGCACAGACACACACACACTTCCCTCCATACACACACATGCACGCGTAAAAGCACGTACTAATCCGCGCAAGCATATAAGCACAACAAGCCCCACATATGTGCACATGCGCTCCCGCACATAAAATTGCGCACACTCATGCACTGGCGTATTCACCAGGAAGCAAAAGCTTGCATGCAGGCTATGAACTGTTGACATATGCATGGGGTCCGAACGTTCCCTGGTCGCCCTACCCGCCTCCGTTGGCTCCCTCCCCACGCGGGCCGGCGCTGCTGCTCACCGATTCACCATCATAAATGTGGCTATAGCAGAGGTGGCATGCTGCCTGTGCGTTCACTACGTTGCTCACGGCAAACCAGGACGAACAGAAAGCAAACACGGAGGCACATGTACACATAGGTTGAGATAAACAGCCATGGTATACAGATGTATAAGTGGAAGCAGTTCCACATCACTACAGATATCGTTTGTAGCAGTGCGTTTAGGCCCAGCAAACAGGACGCGGCAGCCTCACTTACAGCTCACATCACGTCATGTACACAAACATAACAAGGAGTGAAGCTTTGGCACGATGATTATGTCATTGAGGATAAACATTAAAAAAACTCGTGCCTTCATAAACATGCAACACGTGTTTGTTTCATAGGGTCTTAATTTACTCATTATTTTACTCATATATAAGTAACATTAGTTGGGTGGTTCATGCATAGCCCGTCACGTCATGCATAGAGAAAAGCAACTCACTACCACATGCACATAAAGACACTCAAAGAAGAGACAGTTACTAGAAAATGTCTGTTTCTCTCCCTGTCTAAATATAAATACACATTATCTATGAACCTGTTTATATATACATGTATCTATATGTGTCTGTATGTCAATCAGTGTGTGTGTGTCTATCCATCTCTCTATCTAGCATTACAATGAATAAATCTTGCTCTATAAAACACAAAACAGTCACACACGCACACACACACACACACACACACACACACACACACACACACACACACACACACACACACACACACACACACACACACACACACACACACACACACACACACACACACAGTCACAGGTAAAGAGTCCAACAAAAGCCAGATTTATAAATATCGTGTTTGTAGTTTTGTCTAATTTTGTTTCAGTTTGTTAATTTATTTTTGCTTTATTTTGTGGTGAGTGTTTTATTTATTTATTTGTTCATTTGTTTAGTCATCCATTTACGTAATAGCATCTGTGTTATGTGTGTGTGTGTGTGTGTGTGTGTGTGTGTGTGTGTGTGTGTGTGTGTGTGTGTGTGTGTGTGTGTGTGTGTGTCTGCAAAAGAGAGAGAGAGAGATGAAGAGAAAAAAAAATAATATTCCTTCATTCTTTTGTGTCTCTGCTTCGTATTGCCGGAACCGTAGATGGAACAAAGAGGTGATGGTGGTGGTGGTAGTGATGATGGTGATGATGGTGATGGTGGTGGTGGTGGTGGTGAGGCTGCGGTGATGAGGGAAACGAGGGCGCAGGTGAAGGTGTGGAGGGAGGGGAGGCAGGTGGGGGGGGTGGGGAGAGATGCCTGAGGGATGCTGGTGTCCACAGATTGCTGCTGTTCATCTCCCACTTCTTTTTTTTCTCTCTCTCTTTCTACCGTCCTGTATAGTCAGAAGAATGTGTCACTTTATAAAAAATACCTGGATTGTTTTGATAATATTGCGTCCTGCTAGGTTGGTGTTACGTTGGGTATATATAGAAGTATACACACACACACACACACACACACACACACACACACACACACACACACACACACACACACACACACACACACACACGCACAGGTAAACACGCACGTAAGCACGCACACACGCACGGAATCTTTTAATAACCTGTGATATTTGCTCTTTAAAGATTTTATAGATTTACACAATGACCTTCTAAAAAGTGGTAATTAATGAAAGCTGACACGATCGTAGTGGTGATGATAAAAGTACCATGAGTCAGGAACATTTGTATTACAGTAGTGTGTTCTGGGAGCCACGTGGAGGACTAGGGAAAAAAAAGTATTGAATATTTATCTATCAGTATTGAAGTCAGTCTTGATGCCTCGTGGGTTTGAATTTTTCTGAGAAAGCTTATTGTATTTTTGAAATGAAAATAGTATGTACCTGTAATTTACCGTGATATCTCCCTGTCTTCACCGTAAGAGTTGTCCATGAGTTGTACATTTACTGAGTGTTTTATCTGTATAATTAATTGGCTTATTTGCTGTTCGTTTCCATGGGTTTGTCTCACTTTTTGTGGCATCATATGTTCGTAAAAAGTGGACAGGTGTGAGAAAAGTGGCGGCGAGGTGGAATAGGTGTGGTCATTTTACCTGAGGTTCAAACAAAATCTACAAATATCTAAGATAACTGGAGAATCTTTTTCCTTTAACCTTTGTAACATGAAAAAATACCTGATAAAAGTCTTGGAAACAACAGGAATCTTTACAAGCAAAAATAACATTTTACCTTTCATTTTTTCCTTGTCAGCTTCATTAAATGTGAATGGCGGTCTTTGAAGGAGGTTGAGGCGAGTGTCGTGTCCTGCGGGAGGCGCCTCGCTGGTACTCGCGGTGACGCTGTAACAATGGCGAGGCCCTTCACGGAGTGTTGATGTTGAAACACATGACACAGATTTCCATTATAATGACAGTAATAGTAATTTAAGATATAAAGGCTGATGTGTGTGTGCCTTGTGCTACACCAAGCTGTCTTGTCTCAGTGTCTCCGTCGTCAAGGAAGTGTTCTTTTGGCCTTAGTGAATTCTTATTTTAGAACTATTATTATTATCTTCCGTTTTAATGTTCAGTTTTTGGGAAGGTCGAAGTAAAACCGTTAGTGAAAATATGCGAATCATTATTTATTTATCATTTATCTATAAAATTCATGTCTAATTTCAAACTCTCCGTTATGAATCCGAAATACCGTCAGTTGTGACTCAATTCTTAGCAGCCAACATTCCTGAGCAAGTGTAATTTAACGGAGCATCGCGATGTTTGAAGAAGAACAATGTCTCTCCTTCATAGATGTTAAACACAAAATATCCTTCACAACACTGTACACGCAGACACCCATGACACGCTGTCCCCAGGTAGAGGCCGCAGGTGAGCAGCAGGCCGGGTCGCGCGGGGTGGGCCGGCGCCGGTAATGAGGGCTGTATGAATAATATTTCCGGTAACGACAGGACTATGATAATTGGGGGATGTTATTACCGTGATGGTGGTTGTGCTGAGGTTGGAGGTGATTATCATGCACTCACTAACGGCTCCATGTTGATTGTGATTAATGATTAGCAGCGGGACAGCCAAGTGTGAATTAAATGATTCTCGTAAATTTACATGATGGAAGTGGAGTGAGTGAATATTAACAGTGGAAAGCTGACGAAACACGAGGGTCGACCTACTTTATGCCAATCTACCTGCCGCCTCCCAGCACAGGTGACTCGCTCATATGACAAGCCTGGGTCACCTGGTGCATGGTTTTGTTTAGGGAGGACCTGGATGTGGTGATATGTGACCACTCCACAACCACAACCACAACCACCACAACCACAATCACCACCACCACCACCACCACCACCACCAGAAATAACAATAACAACAAGTGCACAAGAAAACACAGGAAAATTAGGAACCATCACGTATCACCACCACTATCATCACCACCACCACCACCACCACCACCACCACCACCACCACCACACCACCCTGACACCTGGCCGGCATGATGGCGAGGAAAAGAATAATGGAGACTCACCTGTAATGAAAATTGACTGAACCTTATTAGCCCCACCTGAACCTCGTTTGTAGCCAGGTGGGTTTCTTCATCACACACCCGAGGCTCAACGTGTTTCCTCCCATCGGGTTATTTATACTTCCTGCCTCTCGGGATGAACTGGAAATTTTGGCTGCGAGGCGAAATTATCAGTGTCCGACATCCTCATCAATTCATCATCATCGTCTCCATCAGACTGTCTGTGGTGTCGGGGTGGAGTCGCGCCGCTGTCTGCCTTCACTCCCTGTCTCAGTGCACGATACATTCTGTCCCACCCTTGTGTCTCATTGCTTTGACCTTAAATGTAGTAAACGGGATAAAGTGATAGAGAGAGAGAGAATGAAAAATATAATAATCGTCGTAAACACGTTTGCTTTAGTGTATATTCATAGTTGTAGATATAATGTGTTTTTTTTTTATATATAATTTCACGTCATATGCACGCACGGTCGTAGATGCAATACTTGTAAGCAATTTATGTGTATTTTTTCAAGTTGTATTATCTAATTGAATTTAAGCAACATTGCATATTTTCTAATGTTCACAATTATTATATATACAAATTCCATCCACGCCATCATAGCGGGACATAATAAAACTTTAGCCCACTTGAGCCCAACGCGATGGGCCACATTTAATGTACAACAATATTTTGATCATTAACGCTTCTGATAAAATATTATTGGTATTTTTGACGTTCAAGTTAACTTTTTTTTTTTTCGGTTCGCGGTTTGTCATTCACGTTTGATGAAAAATGGTGTGACGGGAGTGGTAATTATTTAAGTCATTAAATATTTGTAGTAGTCGTCAGTGTGGGATGAGCAGCGTGCCAGGTCGTGTGAGCCTCGTGGGTGACGCGTGCCTTCACCCTACAAGTCACCCCATCACCCCTGCACCCCCTCACACCCCTGCTGCCCATCGTCTAAAGTTGGCATATTGGTTCTTATGAAAATGAAGGGACGTGTCAAAGGGCGTCTTCAATTGATGGATGTAATTTCATTTATTTCAATATAATTTTCTTGATAACTACATCCAAACGCTATGGTTTTATTTATTTAATCATTCAAGGTGTTTAAATATTTTCTGTAGGCCTATGTTAATTTAGATTGATAGGCTGCAGGTCGTTAGGAGATGAAGATGCTGTTTTCATTCATTCAATTAGCAGTGTATCTGTCTTCTCAATAGCAACATGTATATCTTAACATGTATATATCCTGCCACCACCACTAACTCCTCTAGGATACTGTGCAAAATCTAAGGTCCTTGCAGAAGCAATGCCCTTCCTGTTATCGCAGAGAAGACGGACTGATATTAATCCCTATTGTTGTCATTACGCGTGACACTCATTACACAGCAAGGAGATCCCGGCACCTGGTTTAGTATGATGACTTGGACTTGCTACTCAGCCTCTCTACTTAGCATCGTCCCCTAAGCTGCTTCGCTACACTCGCTACCCTCGCTGCCGTGCTCCTGTCAAATGTTCCCTTATCATGACTATCAGTTTTTAAAAGAATGTTATGGAGGATTTGTTTTTGTATTAGGAATGGTTCTTTTTTGTTCTGTGTTTTGTGTTTAGTGTTTTAGCAATGTTGCAATACTTGGTCTTTGATGCTGAGTTGCTTAGAAAGTGAGACTGGAAAGTTATGTCTTAATTTCATTTATTTTTTGCTATAGTCTTTCAATGAGTCGTTTTAGGTATATATATATTACAATATAAACGAACTTTTTCTTAGCGGGAAAATGATAGGTTGGCGCAGCACTTATTTAATTAAAGAAAGTGCACCTCAGCCACGAGGAGGAACATATCCGTGAGGAGGTGAGGAATTTGAAGGCGAGGAGGAGACAATGGACGAAGGAGACGAGGGAGCGAGGGAGCCAATGCAGAGAATGTTCAATAACCAGCTTGAGGAATGAAGACTTGGGAAGAACAGGCACACTAAAGAGAAGAAGAAGAGAGAGAGAGAGAGAGAGAGAGAGAGAGAGAGAGAGAGAGAGAGAGAGAGAGAGAGAGAGGGAGAGAGGGAGAGAGATGGGTTTCCTAGAAGGGTTGGGGCCCCTATCAAGGAGTGTTCAGAGGGAGGTGATAGAGGGAGACACTCAGCAGGGGAAGACAACAAGCTTAAACTGCATAACTTTCATGAACAGCGGACCCCACACTCCTCAGCGGAACCTCACCAAATGAACACACTTTAACGCACTGCGGCTGCCATGACGTTCCTCCTCCCCTCCTATAATTACTATTGGAAAGGCGTTGCGGTACCTTACGACCCTCTGCAGTAAATGACCGACAGCCACTGAGCTCACAGGGGGAGGAATTGAGCCCCAAAAGCCTAGAAGCTGCAGCGAACCAGTGTCTTATGGCCCCGTATAAGCTGACGGACTGAAAAGATGAACAGACGAAAAGTAGCTCCAGTGACAGAGTTAAGGTTGTCAGTAGATTCCACCTGCCGCCGCCGACCACTGCGATCAGAGTCACACTTGGAGAACAAACCCGATTTAGCTTCGTGGAGGAGGAAGACAGACTCGCCGCCTCGTGATAGAGAACAGCATCTTGTAAATTGACGCGAAGGAGTTGAAATTGTCTCTCTGGTAGCGTCGGTGAGGTTCAATTCAAGCGTGAGGTTTTTTTTTTATCACACGATTTGGTTTTATTTTGGTGGTAATTTCCTTAACTTGCCTGACGCCGTAGAAGTCTTTGTCGTGTGCGTGTGTGTGTGTTCCTTACAAGCTATAGTCGTCTCACAAAAGTATTTTTCGATCGTTTTGTTTCATTTGATTATGTAAACTCGTCCTAACTGTTATGGTTAAGGTCCACTGAAGGGAATGGCAGGAACTGAACTGCACATCGCCGACGGTATTGCAGACTGTGGCGTGACGGTGATTAGGAGGCTGGGCGGGCAGGTGATCGGCACACCTTGACGCTCTCCGGGTGTTGCCTATGCACCTGAAATTGACCCTCAGGGAGTAAAGATAAAAGCAACATTCAGGTTATTGTTAACACTTAAAGATAACTACTTAAAGAGTTTTCAGGACATTGCTCAATAATAGCTAGTGATTAGGAGAAGAAAATCAGCGTCTTAGTATGCATTGAAGAGCTGGTGTGTATTCCATTTAGTGTTGTGTAAAGTCGTTTCATCTGTGCCTGGAGCGTAATACATGCTTTCCCATAAGTAGATATTGCTGTTAGGTTAGTGGGTTTGAAAGAGACTGTTAGTGCCCTTCAGACTCGATAGGTGCTTATTGGAGCTGCAACTTCGCTTGGCGCCGCTGTTCTCAGGCAGCGA
>JAPQNM010000046.1:3001911-3006911 GCA_029783475.1 Metacarcinus magister
TATATATATATATATATATACACACACACACACACATATATATATATATATATATATATATATATATATATATATATATATATATATATATATGTGTGTGTGTATATATATATATATATATATATATATATATATATATATATATATATATATATATTCGTATTTGTGTCCGCTAAGAAATATCACAAAACAAAAATGTGATGCCCGAGTCACCTGAGAAGGCCGTGCACCGAGTGACCTGACCTCCACACTCACCTACGACTCGAGACACTGTAATATCTACTTTGCCTGTCTCTCTGTCCGTCTACCTATACATCCAACCGTCCCAGGCACCACTACTTGGTGGTGTGGCAGCGTGACGGACACCTGCCTCACCTCACCTATCTTTGACGGGTGTGTATCAACAATGTCACGCAAGGCGTCGCTCGCCCCGTCGGGAAGACAGCGGCGATGGGCGTGTGGATAGTGTATGCAACAGCATGATGCCGTTAAGGATGTTGGCAATTATTAATGAACTGTGTCATTATATGAATAATTATGGGTCGCGAAGTATATTGATAATTATTGATATCGAATGAGCAGCTGAAGGCAGACATTTTGAAGGTGCGGCGCCTCGGTTATGGCGTTATTTTGGAAAGGCGGGTCCAGACTAAGATTTCTTTTTGGCGTCAGGATACAAACATCTGAGGCACCTTCATCACCATCCATCACCAATGCTCCTCATCACCTCCTCGTACTGTACTACTGCACCGGCGGCACCACGGGCGTCTTGGTCCGTGGCTGACTCTAAGGGAGTAGTTCACCGTACGTCTACTGGAAACAATCTTTTAATTTCTTGAGTATGTATGTGTGTGTGCGTGTGTGTATATGTGTTGATGACATAACACTGTGTACTTTGATGTGTAGTATACATATTTCCTTCACCAATACTTGTAGGAGTCAGGAAGTCGGACGGTACTGACGAAAGTGTACACGATGAGATGGTATAATGTTACAGCTCGTGTCGAGGAAGAGGAGTGGGAGAAAAGATATACATGAACGAAGGACAAAGAAAAAGGAAAATGAATATATATATATATATATATATATATATATATATATATTATATTAATTTTCCTTTATTTTATCTTCTTATTCCTCCTTGTCCTCGCATCTCATATTAGTCTTTTATTTCCTTCCACTCCACCTTCTTCCACTCATTTCCTTATTTTCTGTGTCTTTCGTTCATGTATATCTTTTCTCCCAGTCCTCCTCTTCCTCGACACGAGCTGTAACATTATTAACATACCATCTCATCATCTACACTTCCTGACTCCTACAAGTATTGGTGAAGGAAATATATATACTACACATCAAAGTACACAGTGTTATGTCACCAACACACACACACACACACACACACACACACACACACACACACACACACACACACACACACACACACACACACACACTCAAGAAATTAAAAGATTGTTTCCAGTAGACAGCGGGTGAACTTCTCCTTTAGAGTCAGCCACGGACCAAGACATATCAACGAGAAGCCTGAAGGAGGAGGGCATCGTTACTGCGTCCTTCCGTTACCTCCGTTCCTTGGCTTGCCTTGGAGGTGGCTTCTAAACACTTTCCATTCCTAGTAACTCCTGGCAACATCGATCGGCAATGTGTAGCCAGGGAGTTCATAGGCTTCCTTTTGTTGTGTGTTGTGTGCTATTAACAGAATCAATCAAGGCTACAGTCACCTTGATAACAGTCACCCTAATGATGGCTTGGAATACTGCAGGGTGACTCATTATTAAAAAAGGAAAATACTGTTTCTTGAAGTTTGTGTTTGGTGTCCTTGTATCGGTGCTTTTGACCAAGACCACAGAAGAGCCTCACGGACACACGTTTTTTCCCTTCGTGAATACTGACAAGGACAGATCGCGTTCAGGGACTCCATAACATGACGAATCAGGTCAGTCCGGTGTACGACGCAACATTTTTATGAGCTACACGACCAAGACATTTGAAGCATCCCGTGTCTTGACCCAACGCTTCGATACATCTTACTGCTTCAGCCTCCAGCCTTCACTCACTTTGAACACAATATTTTCAGCCTTGTAATGCTTCGAGAATCACCAAAGGACCTTGCAGTGACTTAGTTGACTGTTTGCTAACATTTTATCCTACGTCTCTGCTGCTAGTGTTGAAAAGTGTGGCAGGAAACACAGCTCACCATAGTCCTTCCTGAATTTAAAAGAAAGGAGTTCAACATATCACTCACACATGTAACACTTCAAAATTCATGTATGTGTGCTGAGTATCACACTAACAACTGTCACAGGAGTCATGTCTTGTGTCTAGGTTAACAGGGGATTCAAAGGTAATAATTATTGTGCACATTAAGAATGAAAATCAAGGAAGGATAAACTTAATAGCTAAGAGCACCCAGATAATTGCGAAAGTCCATGTTAAGATTAGCTAAGAAATAGGTGTTGCTTGGTAATTATAATAGTCAAACATTACCGTCTTAGTATCACCAGTCCATCGTTAACAAATAGCACACTTGTATGACCTCAAATTAGTGTCGGCCCCAGCCAGGTACATCACAAGTATACTGAGTTAAGTTGATCTCAAGGGTGTCATCATCTGTCATCACCAACACCATCTCCTTGAAGTGTCCACGTTGTTAGTCACCAGGAGGACCATGGCGACACAGGACATCACCAGAACCCTTACATAACATTACTTCATCATCGCACCAGCACTGAGAGGCACTGCAACTCTATTTAAACCCACATTTCAGCGTTATCTGAGTGCCTGTTTAGCTTCACCTCTGCGCCTTGTTCCGACCGCCCAAGACAACCATCAGGAACCTCCCAGAAGACAAGTAGCCACACAAACACGTATTACTAGTCCATGTCTTTTGTCTCGATACTGTTTTAATAAGTGAACAAGAACCTCAGGCTTGATGTGATGCTTTTGGTAGGACAATGAAGGATAGAGAATGATATAAATGACCAAGGACAGGACAGGTTTTCAAGGCAGTGGGTGTAGTGTTTCTTAATGGTAGTGTAACTTATCGCTTAAATACACTGGTTTTTGAAGGTGTCATGGCCTTATCGTCCTTTCTGATTCTTAAATGTTGATAAGGCTCGGATAAGGCCTGACCGATTACCGATACTGGTGAATGTATGTGTATAACTGTATATTCATATGTGTATATTCATATGTGTCTATGTTCCTGAGCCTTATTTATAAACTGTGTATTTTCAATTGTATATAATTCAGGAGTGCAAGGCTTTATCACTTTTTATTTTTATATGGACATCAACTTTTCTTCGTATTCGCTGAGCTTCATCACATAATAATACATAATACAGGAACATTTTAATAACTTTAGACATCATTATATATAAGATTATAATGGTGTGTCTCGTCTCCTTCCTCGTGTGTTGTGTCAGGGTGGGCTGCTGCGGCACGTCCTTGGAGTCCCTTATGCAGCAGACTCCAGACACAAGGCAAGTCAGGGCGTCAGGCTGTCTGTCGTACGTGTGTCTAGATGAACCTCACACACACACACACACACACACACACACACACACACACACACACACACACACCCACACCCACACACACACCCAGCGGCGGCGCCATTTTCGTTTTGACTGCACCAGGATATCCAGAACTTTGTCATAGGCGTGATAATTTTTTCGGTCAAGCTTCAGAAAACATCTTGTCATGACTCACGTATAATTAAAATGAACTTTGCGTAAAAAAACTCCCACAATATTAGTATCAACACAGTATTTAATTATGTTGTAAAACGTAAACTGCTCGGGGAAAGTTTCTTATTTTTTTTCCTAGCGTCTGGAAAGGTACTGTAGCGTGTGATTTCAGTGCCTGTTTTCCCTGCATTGTCTTATTATTTTGGTGGCGGCGGCGGCGGCGTCCCTGTGGCCGCCATCCCATCTAGAAACAACCTCGTCTCTGTATCATGTTGTCTGGCTTCTTCAAACGGTGGAAGGGAGGAACTACTAGTGTTAGGGTAGACACTAGTACTCTGACACACACACACACACACACACACACACACACACACACACACACACACACACACACACACACACACACACACACACACACACACACACACACACACATATACACACACACACGTCTTCAGACTAGACTATGTGATTCAGGTTTTGTTTCGTCCTTCTTCTCCTCCTTTTCATTCTTCTCCTTCCTCCTCGTCCTCCTCTCTCGTCCTCCTCCTCATCTTTCTCGTCATCTTCCTCCTTTTTTTCTTCTTCCTCCTCCTCCTCCTCCTCCTCCTCCTCCGCAAATTTTTTTCCATGTCCCCCACGTTTATTTTATCCTTTTCCTCCCCATCTTTTCCTCCCTCCCTTCTTCCTCCTCCTCCTCGTGGCATGTCACGTGTCCTGTCCCCACCACTCCTCGCCCCTCCTTGCTCCATCTTTGTTCTTTCACTATTTCATTCTGGTTTCCTTGTCAACAGTGTGTATATACCGCTTTTGGTGTCTTTCACAAAAAAAGATATCTTCCAGTCATTTTTGATAGAAGTAAGAGGTTTGTGCTTATAATCCAATCCTTTAGTCACTTGGAATATATTTTGTTATGTTTATAAATCACATCTTAGTCTCTATACTTTCACAAAAATATATATAGAAGACATGGGTATAAGTTAGTGTCATGTCTGCCGTCTTTAGTGTATGTCTGACTGGCTTTCTTCACGCAGTTTGAAGACCCAAGTTATTTTATTTTTCCTACATATTCGTGTTTACCTCCAGCATGTGTCTTTCTTCACTCGTTTTGGAGTCTTGTCATCCATCTTTAGGTCGCCTTGTACGGGGGATGAAGTAAAATTTTCTATCTGTTACTTATACATTGAATATTTGTTTACTTTATATTTTATTTTCTAATTTGTGATGTTCTCCAGTTTAGTTTATATTTCATGCTGTATGTTATTGTCTCTGTTTGTCTTTGAAGGTACGTTT
>JAPQNM010000046.1:3011911-3036911 GCA_029783475.1 Metacarcinus magister
CTGATTGTGACTATTAAAAATTTGTATTAGTATAGTACTGTATGTATGTGTAATCACTACTTGTTGGGTGAAGAAAGTTAAGACCAAAACTAGAACTCTTGTATATTCATAAGAAATGAGAGAGAGAGAGAGAGAGAGAGAGAGAGAGAGAGAGAGAGAGAGAGAGAGAGAGAGAGAGAGAGAGAGAGAGAGAGAGAGAGAGAGAGAGAGAGAGAGAGAGAGAGAGAGAGAGAGAGATTGTTTGTTTTATTCATGTGTGTCAGTGGTTTTGCTTGTATGTGTGATGAAGACAACCACTTGATCTGTAACTGTAGTTCTATCTTGATGCTGGAGGTAATCTGGCCAAGGTAATGAACGCCAGCACCCTTGAAGGTGTGTCCCGCGGGTGCCGTGTGTTGAACAGCGTTATGTTGTGTTCCTTGGAGCCGCGTGCGTTGCCTTCCTCGAATTATTTGTGTCCGGGGGAGTCTGGCAGTTGAACCAACACAGTAAAGTAAATAAAAAGCGTATGTCCTGTGTGGGTGTGTTACTGTGATGCCCATCGATAGTCACAAGGCCCCTTGGTTAGCGAGGCGTTAGTCTTGAGTGACTCTTGCTTGCGCTGGGTCGCGCTGTGCCCCGAGGGCCGCCAAGTGACCCGGACCTGGCGACAGTCACGTCAAGCACCTGTTCCAACCCATCGCTTCATATCGCCGCGAAAAGAATAAACGAAAGTCGCGCATGAAAAAAAAAATAATTCAATCCGAAAAAAAAGAAACGTGGCTGAGGGAAAAAAAATCTCCCTGGCGGACGGTCAGCTGGCCCTGCAGGACACTGCTGGCCATCTCGACTGACACATTTCATGGCAGGTTTACCGGCTGGGCTCGGGAGGAGACAAGTCCGTGCGAGATAGGGAGGCAACAGAGGGATCCTGCCTATTTCCGGAAGGCTGGACGGGGTTGTTTCCATTTCCCAGAGCTTGGTGTTGCGTTATATGGCGTCTCTTATCATTTTTACTTGAAGCTGAAGGACAAGCCGTCCCCACGCGTCCTCCAAGCCTCATGCACACACATGCTCGCGGTGGCCTCAGGTGGATGTTTGGTGCACTATCAAACACACTCTGGGGGAGCTTCTTTAGCCTTATTGAGGGTGAAGCTGCCTGGCTTACTGAAGCATAACTACTTACTGAGTCATGAGGAAGGGAATTCTTACATAGGACTGAGCCTGTGTGGTGAGAGGTTGGAGAAAGCTGTAGTATGATGTTATTCCTTGAGTCAAAAAAAGATGAATGATTGGAGCAGGACACAGCAGGTGGTGGGAACCGATGGGGAGGCGGACATCAGGTAACGGAGTGGGTATTTCATGCTAGTCTGAGGGAGATGACGAAGTGACTAAATGAGAGATGTTCTAAAAAGAGTGTGTGTGTGTGTGTGTGTGTGTGTGTGTGTGTGTGTGTGTGTGTGTGTGTGTGTGTGTGTGTACTTATATGCACAAACACACACACACCACATACATATACAAACCAACAAAACGCACACACACACACACCCACACACACACACACACACACACACACACACACACACACACACACACACACACACACACACACACACACACACACACACACACACACACACACTAGAAGTAATGTATTAACTAAATAATACGATGCTAAATTTTGTTCAGTTCTGGTTTAGGTGAAGTGCGTCATTGAGTGTAATCTGGTGGAGGGTTGTGTGTGGTTGAGGCTGGAGGACTGTTAGTGGTGTTGCCAGGCTGGAGGTGTAAGAGGAAGGCGAGGGAAGCGTTGTGGGAGACACGACCTGTTGGCGTTATGAGGAGATTTTTTTTTCGTTTTAGAGTTACCTGTTTATAATTTTGTTTTAATGCGAAAGGAAAGTTGGCGTTGTCTATGCATTCCACGGTCGTCTGGTGCGTTTAAGAAGATACTTGTGGTAATGTTTTTCAGTTAGATATGTTATATATTTTCTATGTAAAGTTTGTGTAATTGTGATGCAGTTTTGAACCTCCCTTAAAATAGAGATAAAAATGTGTATGTTTACTGAGTTTTCAGATTTTATAAGTTTGCTTTCCTTCTATCATAACTTCAGTATTTATTTTTTTTTCTTCTATAATTTCACTAGATAACTCATTTACATCTGGAAGCATTTATGACAAATTCATGAGATTTGTTACATTTTACGAAGCCAACTTATTATTACCATGATAGTATGGATTTAACTTCAAATTGGATTCACTTCCATTAGATAAAGATGGCTTGCATGTATAATACCTGCTGGTTTAATAATTAAGTATTAGAATATTAATCTGTGTGCGAGTGGGTGGTGTGTGCGGGAGGTGGATTGCGACGCTGCACGGAGGGAGGGAAGCGGCTAGACGCAGACCACCACACACTGTCTTCCCATCTCAACACGATACAATAACACACTCTCTTCCCAGCACATCACACCGGCATTCCTAGTATTCCCAGGCACAGCAGCAGCAAGGGGCGGGTTTCCCTTTGCCGTGGTGGTGCTTGGCCAGGCGTCGGCAAGCTCTGGAAGGGTGAAGGAAGCAGGTGTTGGCGGTAACACCTGTGATGCCTCAGCCCACGGTGGCGGACGGGGCGCGGCGGCCTGCACACCGGCCTGCCTCCTTGCCCGTCCTGTAATGAATAATGCCGGATTTTTACTGACAAATTTTCGGCGAATTGGCAATGAATACGGTTTTGTTGAACGTGCTATGTATTGCGTTTTCTCTATTTATGTAGAGATAGATTTTGTTTTTTTTTCTCTTTCTTTATTTCTCTTTCTTTCTCTCTCTCGCGCTCCCATCCCTCCCTACCTCCTCCCTCTTATCCCATTACTCCGTCGCTATCTGTCTGTCCGTCCGTCTGTGTGCTTCTCTACTTCTCTCTCTCTCTCTCTCTCTCTCTCTCTCTCTCTCTCTCTCTCTCTCTCTCTCTCTCTCTCTCTCTCTCTCTCTCTCTCTCTCTCTCTCTCTCTCTCTCTCTCTCTCTCTCTTCCTCCCCTTGTTTATATTTGTATATTTATTTATAATTGACTTGGCATCACATACATCTCCTTGTCTCACACACACACACACACACACACACACACACACACACACACACACACACACACACACACACACACACACACACACACCTAGATGGGTAGAAGGATATATAGATATATTAGGAGAGAGAGAGAGAGAGAGAGAGAGAGAGAGAGAGAGAGAGAGAGAGAGAGAGAGAGAGAGAGAGAGAGAGAGAGAGAGAGAGAGAGAGAGAGAGAGAGAGAGAGAGAGAGAGAGAGGCAGACAAACAACTCTACGGGATGTAAACAATAATTTACACTACCCTGGCCGCCCTCTCACTCTCTCTCTCTCACCCCCTCCATTTGATCCCTTCTCTTTCTCTCCTTCTGTTCCCTTCTTTCCTTCCATGATTTTGCAGTGCGTTCCTCATCTCTTCTCCATTTCTCTTTTCCCTTCCTTCCGTCCTTTCTTCCTTTCTCTTAATGTCAGTTTGTCTCATTCTTCCTCCTTTCCATAGCACTTTGTTCTTTTTTTTTCCCTGCGTTCCAGCATCACCGTCCTATGACTCCCCTCGTTCCTTCCTCCGCTGCCCTCTCTTCCACTGTTTCTCTCCACCTAGCCATTATTTCCTTACTCTTTACATTGTCCTCTCCGCGAATGACGTAGAACAAACAATTTGACAGCGGAGCAATTTCGAAATTCTCCCTGCGACACTTTCTTCTTATTTCTGGCGTACGTGTGATGCCTTGCCGAGGGGAGACGCGCCTCAATCATAAGTTTTGTGCAGGAACAAACAGACACGGCCTCGTGCGCTCGTCAATACTAGCGCGTCAGGTAATGTCATCACCCCACCGGCATAATGACAATATTACCTGGGCGTTATTTTTTTTCTCTCTCTCTCCACTTTGCGTGTGGTGTAAAAGTATTTTGGTTTATTATTTTCAAATCAACCTTTTCCTCTTGTGTTAAGCTGATGTTTTTCTTTTTTACATCTTGATATTGGTGAGGATTTTTGTCTTCCCGCGCCGGGGGGGGAAGAAAAAATTGCTTCCCAAACTGAATATTCTTTTTTTTTATATTTTATTTATTTATTTATTTTACTTTACTTTCGATTGCTGTTTTGCCGGGTTTAGTATTTTGGCGGGAAAAAATATTGCGAGGCTGGTGATGCAGTGACCGAATATTTGTATTACTTGTCGTATGTGTGATCTGCGTTGCTGTAGTAGCGGCGGCATGATGAAGCTGACGTAATGCCTAGCGTAATGCCACATTCCCGGCGAGGCATCAAACCAACGGAAAAAAACACCGAAAAAAAATAAAACAGAATATAGTTGATAGAAAAACCGTAACTCTTGACAAGACTCCATGCCTTTAAGAGGAGAGGAAACCCGTGTCTTACTACACCATCTGTACACACCTCACACCCCTTCCCTTACACCACAAACCACACACACCTGGCAGGGTTACCGCTCACCCTACGCCCTTCCTTCATCTCTTACCGCACACCTCACACCCTGCACAGCTTATATCAAACAGTCCACGCCGAACATCACGCTCTACACAGCAACACAGACCCCACAGTAAGCTCTTCTTCCCCCTTGTGTGTGTTGCCTAAATGTCTTAATAACAGAAAGCGTCTTATAATATTCCTGTTCATATTTTTTTTTATAGTATATTATGTTGTGATATAAAAGACAGAGTGGCATTCTGTACAATTATTGCTTATTGAATTCTGACAGGTCCTTTGATAATAATTTAGATGGCCGGGCATATTATTATTATTATTATTATATTATTATTTCATTGTTGTTGTTGTTATCATTATCATTATTATTACCACCACCACCACCACCATTATCATTGCCATTGTTGGTGGTCTTATTGCATTGGGACACATCATAGTGGGTAGGAAGGCTATTAGAAAAGAAAAAACAATGAAAACGTATGTGTGTGGACGAGGTTATTCAGGAAAATTTGCCTCCGACGCTTTAATAGTCAAGTAACACAATGTACTGACGAGACAAATATTGTGCCACAAAAATAATCCTGTCCGCTGGTACAGGTCTGATGTGCGTGTGCGTGTGCGTGTGCGTGTGCGTGTGCGTGTGCGTGTGCGTGCATCCCTCACACTGCTCATGATCCTGTACTGTGCTATATAAAAAAGAGAGAGAGAGAGAGAGAGAGAGAGAGAGAGAGAGAGAGAGAGAGAGAGAGAGAGAGAGAGAGAGAGAGAGAGAGAGAGAGAGAGAGAGAGAGAGATAGAGAAAGAGCTACCTTTATGAATAACTCTACGGGAGACAGCTATCATCACTTCCAACTTATCCCTCCCGGCGTGATCACAATCTTTCTTTACCTTGTGTTCCCATTACTACTACTTTGTCCTCTTTGGTCCCTTACTCCCCAACGCCCTTAGGATGCTTTCTATATTACACTAAAGCCACAATAACAGTAAAGTAGGAAGCCCCCGCACAAACCAAGCTCCGTTCTGTCAGTAATCGC
This sequence comes from Metacarcinus magister, assembly GCA_029783475.1. Lineage (NCBI taxonomy): Eukaryota > Metazoa > Arthropoda > Malacostraca > Decapoda > Cancridae > Metacarcinus > Metacarcinus magister. The sequence goes on from JAPQNM010000046.1 coordinate 3,017,432, forward strand.
CTTTCCCTCCTTGTTTTATTTCGCCTTAGAAGCTGCCAAGGAATATTTACAGTGACGAGAATATTGACAGCTTGTTTTGTTGTCTGTCTCCTAGGTTTATAGCGCATACAGCAGCAACACACACACACACATACGTACACATATATACGTACACACACCAGGCATGCGCTCTCGGTAATGGTGATGTAGGCTACGTTCATACATACATACATACTTACGGGAACGGAACATGAGGTATTTTCAATTCTAGTACACTTTCGCATTCACTACATTTGAACTCCCGTACACGCACACAGACAGACAGACAGACAGACAGACACACGCACTTGCATACAAACACACACACGCACAAACACACACACTCACACTACTGCATGCACTCAACACACCACACCACCACCACCACAAACTCATACCCACACACACACACACACACACACACACACACACACACACACACACACACACACACACACACACACACACACACACACACACCTCACCCAGTCCTTCCCTTTACGTATACCACCTGCACTCTCTCTCTCTCTCTCTCTCTCCTCTCTCTCTCTCTCTCTCTCTCTCTCTCTCTCTCTCTCTCTCTCTCTCTCACACCACAAGACCTCCTCCCCCCCTCTGAAACCCCCCAAGAAACTTAACCCCCCAGCAAGGACAGCCTCCCCCCCTCACGCCGCCTGCATAACACTAATGGTAGGCCTGAGTCAGAGAATTTTCACAAAGTTTCACACTCATTTTGCTCAATGTGTCGTCTCTTTTTAGCAGTAAGTGCTCAGAGGCGCAAAAAAATCGTGTGGAAACTACTCTTATTATGAGCTTAATTTTTGACTTGGTTCCTGTGTACACGCAAGTCCTGGGAGCTGAGGGAGGAGAGGCACCCTTAAAATAATTTGGGCCGTAATAACTGCTCCCAAAAAACATTACCAGGTGTGAAAAGTACTTAGTAAAATTGTCGCGTAGCTAAATAAGCGACAACGGTAACTAACGCAGGTAAGAAAGCTGGGAAAATACCTGCACGCCGAGGAAAGTAGGAGGCTCGTTGGGAAATTGTAGAAAATAAAATCAGGCAACATTAGAAGTTTGTTCGGAGTGTGAAGAGAAAAACATGAGTAATAGTAAATTTTTTAACAGCAATCAGATATATACTTTCGTCCTCAAGTTTTATCTTTACTCTCTTTTATGTCTCTCCCTTCTCTCCGTGTTTTTCCCTCTCTCCTCCTGGTCTCGGTTTACATTATTATTCATATTGCATTGAAATTAATCTTCTGTTTGTGTTTTCGAGGCCTTGAGGTATTTTTCTGCCTTGGTCTAGAGGTGTGTAAAAATTCTCTCCTTCCTTCGGGGACTCAATGGTTTGTGGAAATTCTGTTCTCATGGCAAGGCTTCCAGGAAAGTGTATTAATGTATTAGTGACAACGAGAAGTAATAACATGTTCGATACACTCAATGCATGTCTAGTAACAGTAACATGAGGAGTAACGTTCTGTAACTTATTCATACCAGTTGCATTGAGAATATTATCTTCCCTAACAGATGATAATAAAGAGATTTTGTAGTTATGTTAAAATTTTCATAACATATTATACCTCTAACAAAAAAAATTATTGTCTTAAAAAAATTTGTAAGAGTATTTTCTGAGGAATTATAATTTTGACATAATGAAACACGATGGTGAAGGAATATCAAGGAAGAGAAGGAAGTGTAAGGTAGATGAAAGGTTAGCTTGGTCACTTTGATCCCCGTGTGTGTGTGTGTGTGTGTGTGTGTGTGTGTGTGTGTGTGTGTGTGTGTGTGTGTTTACCTGTGGCTGCCCCAGTGTAGGCACGTCACTCACTCACACTGCTGGTTATGAGGCCGTAATTAAATGGCCGCCGTGATGCTAATTATTTATTCCAGTGCCAACAGCGGCAGCTAATCGTCGCCATCATCGTCATCATCATCATGCTCTGCTTCCTGCTCTTTATCCTCCTCCTCTTCCTCATCGTCATCGTCATTTTCATCGTCATTGTTATCATGATCATAATTCTCCTCTGCTTTCTCCTCCTCATGATGATAATTACATTATAATGACGATGATGAGGATGATGGTGATGATAATAGTAAACGTGATTATAATAGTCATGATAAAAAATATGATAATAATATTGATAGTAGTGAGGATGATAATAATAATGATAATAATAATTATTATTATAGTAATAGTAATAATAGTAATAATACTAACAATGATAATAGCATGATAATGATAATGATAATAATAATAATAATAATAATAATAATAATAATAATAATATAATAATAATAATATTAACAATAATAATGATAAGAATAAGAATAATGATGATAATATTAATGGTACTGTAGTAATAATGATAATAATAATAATGACTTATAATTATTATTATTATTATTATTATTATTATCATCATACTTACCTATATATATATATATATATATATATATATATATATATATATATATATATATATATATATATATATATATATATATATATATAACACACACACACACATACACATACATACACTCACACATACACACATGCACGCACGCACACGAACACAGCGCTACTCACCGTGGGAGAGTGGAGGGCAGAGGCAAGGAAGGCGGGAGGGAAGGGCGCGGCGCGACTTGTCCCTCTTGCAGGGGGCTTGGTGGGGGGCGAGGCGAGGGACGGGTTTGTGATCCTTGGGAAGAGAACTTTTCTGACCATATCAAAGGTTACGTCTTTGTCACTTTCTTCACCATTTCCTATAAAAAGGCATATTTTTACACTTCAGATCTATAAACCCGTACATTCACAGGGATTAAGAAGTCAGCATCTTGTGTAGCTGTACTGCCTTTCATTCTGCCTGTGTGTGTATGTGTGTGTGTGTGTGTGTGTGTGTGTGTGTGTGTGTGTGTGTGTGTGTGTGTGTGTGTGTATGTATAAGACTCAGTGCTGGAGAAGCCCTCGCCTCTTTCCTACACCTGCATTATGTATATTTGAACACTTAGTGGATTAGCAGTGGCCTTGTTCTTCTTTCCAGCAACGTTCCTGTAAAGACACTGCATAATAACGTCTAATGTCCTTATGTTCTTATAACGTCTGCGTATTATAATGCAGCACATCTTTGTGGCGGTCATCTTAGTCTGGATTAATCCGTGTTTATATGCTTGATCCTTGGACTGCCTTGGTGGTGGTGGGCAAGGAGGGAAGGAAGGAAGGGAAGGGAAGGAAGGAAGGGAGGGAGGTGGTGGAAGGAGGTACTTGGATGGTGTGAACAGTCATGTGTGTTGGGTCTCTGGATGGTCACGGGCAGGACGTGTTCGCATCGCATGAATCAGTGTTGTGAAGGGCACGGACACTTGTCACCCCTGCAGCCACTGGTAAGGCGGCCATCTTGCATTATCTAGAGGTGAGGCCGGCAGGGTGGAGCAGGTGGGCAGCGGAGGGTTGGGCTAAAGTCAGGTGGTTCGAGCCCCGTGGATGAAAGGTGCAGAAGGTACAGGTTTTGAAAGGTATTAGAAATTCCCCCTTCAGATGATGCATAAGTGTCTTGCTGAACTTGTTATGATTTACAGTTTAATTTCCTAAAGATATAAAGTTAAGTATATCCTTGAAAAATATATGAAAAAGTTTAAAAATTCTCCCTTTAGATTCTTTATAAGTGTCTTGCTGAGTTATTATTGATGCACAAACTTGTCACGATTTACAGTTTATTTTCCCAAAGCTATAAAGTTAAGTATATCCTTGAAAAATATATTAAAAAGTTAAAAAATTCGCCCTTTAGGTTCTTTATAAGTGTCTTGCTAGAATGATATCTGCTAAAACTATTCATATTTTTCCCCGAAGCGACAGGAGCAAGAATATATCATAAAAAATAAATGAGTCTATATAAAAAAATCATATATTTCATGATATTCTCCACCGATGAGAATTGATGATTAAAGTGACACCAGATCATGAACGATTAGGCAGCAAATTGGATCCTTTTTAATACTAGTGACAAGGGTTATAGTGCCTTGATGTGCATGACGAGGGATAAGCAGCTTTACACTACACCACTAAGCGATCCTTCCTCCTTCCCCCTACGACTCATAACTTTTCCCATGCAGAAGGTGGTCTTAACATCCTCTTTAGGGCACGAAATTAGGTTACTATAATGTTGAAAATGACCTCCTTGATACATGGCCGTCACGCTGTAATCAACGTAGGCAATATATGACAATACGCCCCTCTGATTTTTTTTCTCTCTCTCCCTTTTCTTTCTTTTTTTTCCTTGTTAAAAAAAAAGATTGAGAGAGAGAGACAGCAAAAAAAATATATTTCCCGCCATTCGTCCGCTGACACATTTCATATCTCAAAGTAACTCCAAGTAATTGTGTCACGAGTATTTTTTGTTACTGTTTTTTATCTTTCTTTTATCTTTTTTTTTTCTTCATACTTATGCCGTTCGCCGCTGCTCTTGTTTTGTACTCATTAAAATTAGACTGACTCTCTCTCTCTCTCTCTCTCTCTCTCTCTCTCTCTCTCTCTCTCTCTCTCTCTCTCTCTCTCTCTCTCTCTCTCTCTCACACACTCACACACACACACACACACCAGGGTAATACTTGTCCATAGAGTGTACTGTTTGACGGAGAAGACAGCGGCTAGAACGAATGTCTTAAAGTCGATACAGAAGTCTTCATTCTTAGCCATTGTAATCAGGAAATTAATAATAGTTAAGAGATAATTTTTCATGTCCATATTTAATTAAGAAGTGAAGTATCAATATTTAATAAAAAAATAAGTTCTGTATTCATTGAAGAGTCAAAAAACTGTACAAGTCTATTAGTCAAATTTATATCATATCGTAATTCAGTGTAGGTGTGTAAATCTATATTCTATTCATAAATTATTCGAATGATGTTTTTATTAATATTTAAGAATTATTGAAACTAATTCACAAGTAAGTTCCTGACCATGAAAAAAATTATATAGAACAATTCATGATTATATTCACCCAAAATACTTCAGGCAGTAACTTCTTATCTCCTGTACAAAGCTAGACAGAATGGACTAAAAAAATAATCAACTCTAGATCATTTCAAAATATATTCAGAACCTGTAGCAAGAAGAATATATGGTGTTGTTGGTGTGATTATTGCAATTAGTCACTTGGGTTACACAAGGATCTTCCCTGCAGCCAATTTTCTTTACTTATCTGGCTACTGTTCGTGTTGTTATTTGTTCAGCGAATATTATAATTTCCTCTCTTTTAAGAAAATATCTATGTAAATTTCTGTATTGAAGATGCTATTCTTTTTCTCAGTCTGTCTTTATTTAAGTGTCTTTCAGCCTTCATTTGTCTATTGGAGTGTCTGTATACTTACAATCGTCTAAGGTTTTACGTAAGGCAAGTTAAATTGATTATCATAATCTAATACAACGCCGCAGGTAATGAGCAATAAATTATAATTTAATTGTAGATGGATATACACGCACACAAACACACACATTTATATAAACTTTTTGTGTGTTGATCTACCCATACCTAGAGGTCCAGTGTTTATTATCTGTAACACCACATTAAATAAATCAAATTATTTTACATTTAACTTGGCCAGTAAAACCTTCGAATATTCTCAAATTCATAAGTCTTTCCTTGGGGTCAAAGTTACTGGGAAGTGAATAAGTTTGTCAGTCTTCATCCGGGATTGTTTTCTTGAGAAGAGTGTAAACTTTCCACCGTCTATTAAACTGTCACTTCTCCCTCCACGGTGCTGCTGCAACAAAACTATAAAGTGTCGTGGATCTGGCCCGACTACGCTTTTTCTTGAAGGTATTACTAAACCTTTGTTCTTGAAGGGAAAGTTTTGTGTGAGCCTGAAGTGTGTTGGTGACTTGACTTGTTTCCGTCGATACAGTGGTGCTCAACGCTTTGTTTGTGTGATGGTGAGACTCTATATATACACCTGGTGATTGTTGTGACTTGTCTTCCTCACTTGATTGGTTGTTGTGTTTCTTGTCACACGTTTCTTGGTGGGTTTAGATTTTTCAATTTGTGATTTGTTAAGATTCATAGTTGGTTTATATTTTCAAGTGTGTCTCATGGATTATTTCGCACTCTGTTTGCTCTAAGCGATGTCTTTAACTTGTCAAAAAACCCCGCGATATTTTGAAAAACAACAACCTAGTCTCCCTTGGGAAATTATTATGTTCCCAAAATGTATCATCAAAGGAGAAAACTATTTTACTGATGACTACCCATACAAATATAAATAAAATTGGACCCGAAAACTATCCTTGTGGCACACCGCTGGCGATTTAGCCTTGCGATAGAGAAAACCTTCTATCATCTATCACTTAACTATTTTACACAACTATAGACACACAAAAACATTTACTCCTTCACGGCAAGCATTAGGTTGTCATGTAATATTTTAGAAGTCTTACTGAAAAAATAAAATAATAAATGAAAAGCAAATTCTTGTAAAAAAATATATATGAAACTAGACTTAATATGAACTTAATATTTCTAAAACCCCACTGAGCTAATAATATAAATCCAGGTGCTCTTTGCAGGTACTTAATTAACACCAAATATTAACTACCCCCCGAGAGGAACACAAACTTACTTTATATTATTACTTATATTGGTCACCTTCTTGAAAATAATTATATAGTTTATTTGAATTCCTTAATGCTTTTCCCTTCTATTAGGTGTTGGTTGGCTGTGCGTGCCTGGTGGTGGGGCGTCTCGAGTGTAATATTTATTTAATTATCTAAACAAAATTATACTGGATTCAGGACTTTCTTCAGTATGGATATTGTTAAGCGGCCGCAAGCACATTAATTTTGAAGTAGTGCGCGTTACTTGCGGTGGTTACAGAATTGTGTTTTTAATTGTATTATTGTGTTAAGATGATAATAATGATAATATAAATACTGATCATTGCTATTTTTATTATTACTATCATTATTATTGTTATTATTATCATCATCATCGTCATCATTAAGTTCTAAGACATGAAGGTGTACACAACAAGTCTCAGTATTCCCCGCGTGCCGTAAAAGGTGACGGAACAACAAGGAAGAGGGCGCAGGGCTGGTCACCCCCTTCCAATGAATTTTACATTCCCTCAAAGCAGGAAAGAAGCACAAGATTTTTCCTCTGTTGTTCTTTTTCGTTCCTTTCTTCTATCATCTTTTTCAGTTTTTTTTCTCTCTGTTGTTGTGTCCTTGTATTTCCGGGGTGATTGCAAGTTACATCATCATTATTATTATTATTGTTATTATTATTATTATTGTTATTATTTTTATTATCATTATTTTCATTGTTATTATTATTATTATATCATTACCATCGTCATTACCATCATCATCATTATCATCATCATCATCATTATCATTATCATTATCAATCATCATCATTATCACCATCATTATCATCATCATTGGTGTCATTAAAGGGGCCACCACACAAGCCGCATCTTTCCTTCGATCGCCCACACACAGGCAGAGACTCTTGCATGGACGTGTGTGTGTGTGTGTGTGTGTGTGGATAGGATCGTCATGTGTATCCATCTCCTCTTCTTGGTGCATTGAAAACAAATGAAAATATATATGAACAGAACCGAGATACTGAGGTGCTAAAAATTATATACTTAAATGTTAAAAAATATATACTGACTCACCTTAAACCTTAAACTTGAACAAATATATGAAGTATTACAAACAATATACTTAAGAAAATATATGAAGTACTACAAACTATATACTTAAGAAAATATATACTGAAGTACCTCAAACTATATACTTGAAAAATATATGAAGCCACACAAACGATATAGCACTTGAGAAAATATATGAAGCACCACAAACTATATACTTGAAAACATATATACTGAAATGCCACAAATTATATACTGAAATTAAGTAAATCACAATAGATAATTCCAAAATATATGCTTAAATGCTATGATATTGTATCTTCACCTCAGTTTATAGTAAAACGTGGCTATGAGATTGTGATAATGAGAGGTAGTCAGCAAATACTAGCTTATTGAAGTACAAGACTCAATATTACACCTTAGAAGACGCAGTGATCCGAGAATATAAAACTAATATTAAGTCATATTATAACACAGGAATACAATATATTCCTGTGTTATAATTTGACTTAATATTAGTTTTGTATTCTCGGATCACTGCGTCTTCTAAGGTGTAATATTGAGTCTTGTACTTCAGTAAGATAGTGTTTGCTGACTACCTCTACGATAACACAAATCTCATAGCCACGTTTTCACAGCTAAGAGGAGAGTAACATCACATCCTGTTATTATAAACTGAGGTGTAGATACTAATATTACTCAGAGTCTTCATATTCCTGCTTAAACCATGATGTAATTTCCAGTCTTAAGTATATACTGACTCAAAGACTTTTATCCCTTGATGCATCAAATTCTAAGTCCTGTGATGAGTAACTGTATTTCATGCGGATCACCATCACTACCTTGGATGTCTTGAAGGAATTTATCGCTTATTTAACAGCGCCTTAACGTCATCACTATCATCACCATCCTCACCACCACTATCACTACCGTCATCACCCGTAATGCTATAGTGTTGTTATCGCTGACAGTACCGTTATTATCGCTGTTATGACTATACACACAGATGGTAGAGTGAATTCTAGTGATGTTGTTTGTTAAGATGTTGTTATGGTTTTCTTAGTATCATTAAGGTATATTTTGTTATCTATCAAAGGCTGATATCTACTTTCTTCGGTTTTTATTATTATTTCTTATTATTTTATTATGATTAGTTATGATTTGATTTCTTGATGTAATGTTTATCATATGTTGTTACTTCCACTAAGGTTATATACATTTTTGTTTTATTTTTTAGTGAATCTCTCTCTCTCTCTCTCTCTCTCTCTCTCTCTCTCTCTCTCTCTCTCTCTCTCTCTCTCTCTCTCTCTCTCTCTCTCTCTCTCTCTCTCTCTCTCTCAAGATTCTGACCCTGCTGATGCCTTGGTCTCGAGGGGTCATTGTTTTCTCATCAGGGGAATGCCTTGTTCTTGCACACAGACTCGGGCTTCACGTGTGTCAGGCATTTGCATGGTTGCTGTGCTATTTTAAGAGAGAGAGAGAGAGAGAGAGAGAGAGAGAGAGAGAGAGAGAGAGAGAGAGAGAGAGAGAGAGAGAGAGAGAGAGAGAGAGAGAAAGAGAGAAAGAGCAAGGGGAGAATTTATTTATGTTTTTTTATTACAATAGTATTTCTGTCATTTTTCGTTTATTTTTCTGGTGTCGATTCAAGATGTGAAAAGAAGATCCAGAAATTATCGAAATTAAATTACAGTGAATGACTTTTTAAATTTTTTTTTTTATTCTTTGTTTATTTAGGGTGTGTAAAATGTTTAATTGTTATATTACTATTTATTTTTGGCTTGACGCATACAAAATATTTCCAGCATATATAAAAAAAGAAATATTTATATTTGCATAATGTTGGCCAAAGGAAGAATTTTACGGACTCAGTGTGTCAATATGGAATGAATTATTAACGTCTGTCGTGCATTCCTACATCTACACATACATACACACAAAACAAAAACACACACTGACACACACACACACACACACACACTAGGACCATACACAGTCTTACCAATAGCTGAGACGGTCTTCTAAGTTACACATTCTTCCTTGTTTTCACACTTTAATGAGACCAAATAATGCTAAGGTTGCTGTCTAGTATTATCATATTATTAGTGTTTAGTATCATCATATTATTAGTGTTTAGTATTATCATATTATTAGTGTTTAGTATTATCATATTATTAGTGTTTAGTATCCTCATATTATTAGTGCACGCCGTCTCGTTGTCAATGTAATAGTGTTTAGGTTTTCGTTATGCACTAGGAGTATAATATTTACTGAGAAAACAGGAAAATATTCATCACAAGTTAACTGGAAGGCCATGAATAGGTGTAAATACGTCAACAGTCTGTGTAGACACTGTGGAAATATACATCGTCTCCTATGAACAGTAAAATATCTTTTATATATAATGCTATAACTCATGTTTGAGAAATCTCGCGCCAGTCCTCTGAATCTTTCCAACAAACACGCGTGTGCTGGTGTTGATTACATGTCTAAGTCTAAGAAACCTACCAAGCACCCGTCTAGGATTGATGTAAAGGCCTGGGCGAGGCTTCCGTCAGTGAAAATTATTGAAGGCGAAGAAGTGGGCTGCAAGGAGATGTAAGATGTGCGTAAGAAGTCCGCAAGGCTGCCTTTATATGTATGATTTATATATAATTTATATTTCTAAGTATTATTTTATCAATCTAAATTTTATCCATGAGCGGTACCTAAAAAATTATTTTATATGGTATTGATATGCTATTGATAACGAGTAATATTTATCCTCAAATTTTTTTTTTCAAACTTTAAACATAAATGTTCGGTGACAGAAAAGCCACTTGCGTGAGACAGTCGACTAAGGAATGAGGAAGGCGAGTGTAAGCGATCAGATCACCTAGACGGGAAGCAGCTGAGGTTCTTCCCGTTAAAACAGTATTTGAGGTGAGCATCAAGCAGCCTCTTCTCACATCATCCATCCCGACACTCACGACATTTCACTTTTTCTCAGAGGACTGCGAGAGAGACGCTGACATGGGGAGGCAGATCTCGCGACATGCTTCTGAACTGAAAGTTTGAGGCGCGGCGGTGTCAGCACGGCGGGGCGCCAGGGAGCGGGGTGTCTTGGGAAGGTGGTGACCAGCTCGTGCATCTTGTGTCTGCCCCAAGGAAGGGGGACGCCCCCGTTAGTAAGCTAGCCTCATTTCGTAGCCTTGCATCAGGAGAGTAGGAAAAAATCTTCGGTACAAGTTCTCGACATTTTTGTGTATGCATGTCGTCCATTTTTATGCCGCCGCCGTGTTCTTGTGTGGCTATGTTCTTAGGCAGGAAGGGGACGGCCGTAGCGATGTGTTGATGTGCGTCGGAAATATCAAGAAATGCCTGGCTTGACTATTTCTAATATATTATCAGTGAACATTGTAGTCTTTTTTTTATCAGTATACCTCTTATCGCCCTGCCATCTGTCTTTCTTGATATTTCTTGAAATACAGTGGACATGTACGACTTTATATTTGTCTCTCCGAAATGGAAATATTGTTGCAAACCGTGTTCTTTATTCTGGTTGGTGCAGTGTTGAGGAGCCAAGGATGGAAGAGGAACAGTGTTGTCCCAGCCATGGCCAGACAGACAAGTGTTTCGTCTTCCTCAACATCCATCAAACTTGCACATGACAGAGGTGTTGGCTGTCGCTGCTGCTCTGCGTCCTATCGCGCGGCTGGTGTTGGTTTTGGCGGCATGTTTGCATGTATGAATGTGTGGCGCCGCCCGTGCAATGGGCATGAGGCGGGGGGCGGCCAGGGGGGCAGCGTGCTTCCTGCTGGAGTGACGCTGAGATGCAACAGACGCGTGGGTGATGGTTTTCATTCTTCACATGACATGAGGTTGAGGTTGGCGGGCGTGGTGTGGGCGGGCGGAGGATGAATACATGATGGTGCAGGATAGTGGTCTGGAAAAACAGCCAGGATTACTTGGCTCCCGTGACGGTGTGGCAACACGAAACGCCCAGAAATTAGTCGCCACAAGGATAGATTTCTTTCCATTCTTTCCTTTCTTTCCACTGCCTCACACTTTGCTCGTCTCATTCTTCATTATTCACGCCCACAGGCAGCTCTTTGCAAATGGTCTAATTGCCAAATTTCATATTACCCATTGATGTTGGATAGAAAATAGTGTGACAACGAGAGGCTTTCTTGGCGCAGGCAATTATGGACCATATATGGAAGTGCGTTCAGATCGTTTTAGGAAAGTAATTCCCTTTTTATCCGGAGATTAATGAGTTAATTTCTCTGTTAGTTTTATGAGGTTACGTGGCATTGTGTAATTCTGGAGAGGAGTGAGAAAAAATATCTTGAAGAAAATTTTACCTTAGGGAAGATTAAATAACAATTTTTTACTTGACTAAAACATTATCGAAATGACGCTTTACAATCAGATTCCTTCCCTCCTGAGTCTCGTTTCCTGCGTCCAAGCCTCGTATTCCAGACAGAGTAGGTGGAGGCGATGCTACCATTACTGCAGCGTCTGGCAGAAGCTGTTTAGTGCAGGATAAAGCATAACTAATCCTGTGTTCCCGGAGCAGTTTTGTACAGCTGATCCTGCTCAGTGTTATCACAGCGACGCCGCTTCTCTCAATCCTGAGAACTCAAACACCTCTCATGATTAACTTTTCAGCTTCCTTAGAAATATTGTTTGTTGCACCTGTCGTTGGGGCTTCAGGTGTGAGGCTTTCAGTGAGTCTTTTTGCCTCTACAGGAAATTTGTAGAACCTTGGGTGATTATTATGTACTGAGACGCTTAAATCTTCCTTTCATGATTATTTTTCTTCCCTTTGAAACATAAACTTCTATATCTGATGTGGGCACTGAATTACAGCGTCTTGTTTAGGCTTCAACACCACATCAACTGCACATCATGTCTTCAGTAACATCAAATCAAGAAGCAGTTTGTCACATTATACTTGTCATTGTATTGTGTTGCGAGATTGGCCACAACAACAACAACACAGCAGTTGATCATGTCCAGTTGAATGAAGTTATAATGTTAGTTAGTAGTTGTCAGTTTCACTTGTGTTCATGGCGTGGTGCTGCCTCAAGCTGGAGTGTTATGACGGGTCGATGCCTTGCTCCTTGTTATACATCTTGACTCAGACGTGTTATTCCTTCTATCAAACCTTGCACAGTGTTTCATGATGTTAAACGTTGATGTTAATTATTGTGGCCTTTTTCCTTCTCCTTCTCCTTCTACCTTGCACTATACTCTATGTAGTATAGTATGTATATAAGATTTCATTAATTCTATTGGTGTTTCCTAGGAGAAGCATGATAATAGTAATAATAATAATCATGATAATAATCCAAATATCAAGAATTGTAATAATAATAATAATAATAATAATAATAATAATAATAATAATAATAATAATAATAATAATAATGATAACATTAATACCAATAGTAATGAGCGTAATAATAATAATAATAATGATAATATTAATAATGCTAATAATAATAGTAATAATTGTATTTATAATAATGAAATTATAATCTTAATGATAAAATAACAATAATATGTGCTAATAATATTAACACAAGTAATAATGATAATAATAATATTAATGTTAATAATGATTATAATGATAGAATTAATGATAACCATAATACAAATACTACTACTACTACTACTACTACTACTACTACTACTACTACTACTACTACTACTACTACTACTGCTACTACTAATGATAATAATAATAATAATAATAATAATAATAATAGTAATAATAGTAATAATAATAATAATAATAATGATAATAATAATAGTAATAATAGTAAGTGAATAATTTTTATAGATTTTATAATCATAGTTGAAATGATAATACTAATAACAGTAATAATACTAATATTGATTTTGATAATATAATGATATTGATAATAATAATAATAATAATAATAATAATAATAATAACAATATTACTACTACTACTACTAATAATAGTAATAATAATAATAATAATAGTAATAATAATAGTAGTTATAATAATGATGATAATAATAATATTAATAAACCGTCGTATCTGGCCAGACATAATGAGTAAATCCTATAAAACAAGGAACATACATTAGAGGAGGAAAGGTGAGGCAGATAACGTGAGTGAGACTTGGTACTGTGTAAAAGAGAGAGAGAGAGAGAGAGAGAGAGAGAGAGAGAGAGAGAGAGAGAGAGAGAGAGAGAGAGAGAGAGAGAGAGAGAGAGAGAGAGAAGAGAGAGAGAGAAAAAAAAATATATATATATATATATATATATATATATAAACATATATATATATATATATATATATATATATATATATATATATATATATATATATATATATATATATATATATATATATATATAGAGAGAGAGAGAGAGAGAGAGAGAGAGAGGACCCATAGAAGCCTTAAGACAAAGTTTAATTCACCGAAGAATACCTGATTTTAGTCTTATTAATAATTGTTGTCATGAGGAATGACCTGTGAGGGAGTAAGGTGGTCTGGTGTGAGTGTGAGTGAAGGACTAATCAAAGGAGGATACCAGAAGGATTTTTCTTGAAGGAAATATTGCCTTGAAGTGTCCTTAATGAAGAAAAAGAAAACACACGACATTTCCCTCTTATGATATTTCTTCTACTTTGAAAGACGACGAAAAGTAGAACAAAATAAATAAATAGCAAACCAAATGAACGTTAATGAAGAAAATGAAGTTAAATAGTTGCAAAATTAGTTAATTTTCTTTTAATATTTAACATGAATCCTTTGGTACAGTAATAATAATGATATAATTAGTCATATCACCGAGTATAACTTTCTGATTTGGATGCTGAAATATTGCATAAAACACACTGTATATATATAACTAAAAACATGACGGTCAGGAATATTACCATGCAGCCTTCTCATGATCCTCCACGACCCTCTTCACCCAACCGGTTTTTCCCCACATGACGTACATATGTTCTTTACAGGTGTGAGGGAAATTTATATCATGCATGGGAGAGTAGAACGCCCTCTCTGCGACAGCTTCCTCGCGTCCCTCATTAACCACGTATATGTGTATGTGTGTGTATGTGTGTGTATGTGTGTATGTGTGTGGTAGTAATGATGTTCCAGCTCATTAGTTCACCATAGGGATCGTTGTTCTAATAACTGAGTATATATTTATGAAGTAATGAATGTGTTGATCATTATCTGTACTTAGCGGCGCCTGTCAGCAATTATCTATATTTTGACCACATTATTAGCCGGTTTGGACTTGCGGTGTTGATGTAATGCGGTGGATTGTGTGTAGGATTTTATTTATTCGTTATTATATTTATTTACGCGGTGGAATTACTATAGGATGTAAATTATTTCTCTAAGCACGTAACCGCTTCACTCCTGTTGGGAAAATGAGCTAATATAAATATTCTTAGAAGACAGAGAACTAAAATAACCTAACCATGAAAAGAAACTAATTTATAGACATTAAAAGACTTGAAATTAATGAAATATATAAAAAAACAAGATTAATAAGTGTAGATTTAACATGAATTCTGACCTTGATAAAATTACTTTGTTACTTTGAGTAGTTTTATATCATGTAATTTAAGTGTTCTGGTGTGTCCTTGTGATCAGTGTCTTCATGGTGACGGTGTGGCGGCGGCGCTGCAATACTTCTACCACGGACACACTTGTTTGATTAGTAATAGACAGCTTTATGGAGGTACCGCCCGGCTTAAAGTGTCTGCTACTGAATAATAGATGTGGCTTCGGGAAAAGAGTTCTGGGCACGCCTTCACCTGGACCGATGCTGTAATGAGTAAATTGTAATCAAGTAATAATTAATTTTGACACAGATTAGCATCACCCGCTAAAATATGAGTAGCAGTGAGGCCCCGCTACCCCGCTACCCCGCCGTCTCCTCCTCCCCTTCCCAACCTTGGCTAAACGACGGCTCGCTCACCTGGCCCTCACCACGACGCCTCTCCACCTCACCAACCCAACTCAAGAACGACGAGAGAAGAGAATTGAGAAAAGTGAAAAATAGCAAAGAATTTATTTATGTATTTATTCATTTAAGTATTTATTTATTTTCTTGTTTATTTGTTTATTTATTTAGAGAGAAGAAAAATAAGAGACAGATGTATTAAAAGAATGCGGCGTGATGAATACAAGTGAAATATATATTATTCTGCAGGTCAGTGTTGTGTGCGTGTGTGTGTGTGTGTGTGTGTGTGTGTGTGTGTGTGTGTGTGTGTGTGTGCGTGAGCGTGATGTAAGTAAGTAAGTAAGAGAGAGAGAACAAAGTATAGGTGAGGTGAGAGGAGGTGAGGGTGAAGGTGAGGGTGAAGGTGAGGGTGAAGGTGAGGGTGAGGGTGAGGGTAGGGTGCAGGGGCGTCACGTGGCGGGGAAGGCAGTTAGTTAGTTGGTCATGACATCAGCAGGAGAATGTTTCGAGTCGTTGAGGTGTTTTCGTCCTTCCTTGTTAGTCACAGTTTACGTTACCTAAACCATCGAAGCAAGTCGTGGACGTGTTCCTGACATGACTGTTTGAGTTGGGCTGCGAGAGGCTCCTCCCGCGCGAGGCTGAGGCGGCGGGAGGGTGGAGGGGAGGAGGGGGTAGTGGGCGCAGGTGAGGGTAGGGTCAGGGGTGGTGGGGGGAAGCATGGTCCTCCCTAAGGGTGAAGGCGGGGCTTCTGGTCACCTGGGGATAATTTTATTTATTTGATGGGAAACTACCAGGGGAGTTTGTGTAATCATGTTTTCCTACCTAAGTTGGGGCGCGTGCTGTGTTTTTTCCTTGGTGTTGTTTCCTGCAGTCATACAGAGGTCTTACCCGCATTTGAATTTTGTTCCTTAAATATCGCTGATGCGCGTTGCAGCTTATGAATTATGGATTCACAACAACATTCTTAAGACGTGAGGTTGTTGTGTTACCAGGCGTCGGGGTGCGGGTGGTGTTGATAGTATACCATGGTGTGTTGTCACGCCTCTGTTGCTTCCTCTTATATTAATGTGTTTACTATATCAGTGTTTTGATATGTAGTGCTTCATATACAGGAAGGCAAGCTATAGGTATATCTGTGTATCTATGTTTGTGTTTATATTTATTTCTGGTTTGTGATTAATGTATCAGTTTATTTATTATGAGTAGTTATTGCATTTCTCGTGTCCTTGAATCCATGCCCGCTGAGTGCTGTGAGGAAGTCTCATTTGGTGCTTTAGTGAGGCGTGTGTCTGTATGTATGTCTTACTTCAACTGTATGACCCGTATACACATCTGCTATAAAATGTATATTTATGTATTCTGCATTGAAATATTAAAACATTATGCACTGTTAAATTCAGTCTTTTATTTGCTTTGTTCGTTAATTATAACATTGCCGACCATCCTTCGTAGAGTTGTGTGTCTTTCCTCAACACTAAGACTGAGCCTCGTGCATGTGTGTTCGTGCAGCATCAACGCAGACAAGTGATGGGCAGGGCGCCTCCACCTCTCACTTCTGCTCCCATATCCCGTCAGTTGATCAATTTGTACAGTTGTTATAATTAATTCTAGGATGAATTATTACATGTACGCCAAAAGAAGGTGAATGACGTGGACATGTGTCACGTAGAGTGTGCAGAACACACTCAACTTTGAATTTTTAAGCCTCTATTGGCGAAGAAAAATGTTCCTCAATGAGCACGTCCCCTGCCGCTAAATTTTACCAGAAAGTTCATCCCGGTAAAGACCCAACCCCCGCAAATAGTCTCACCATAAACAAAACAAAGTAAACAAACAAAACAAAAGTAACCAACAAGCAAGCCACAAAAGATAATAGGAGAGACACACTTCATACGGAAGAAACTTTTGCTGCAGGACTAGATTTTTTGTCCGCAGATTCATAGTTTGTGACAAAAGGATTTCCGCCGCGAGCGTAATATTGTGTTCAGGCAGAGGTGGGTAACTTAAAAACTTAAAATAGGGAGACATTTTGAATGGCTGCCTTCCCGGCCTCGCCTCCCCCACCGCCGCCGCAATCAGCTTACTCAAGGTGGAGAATGCCATGGACGCGAGAAATTACTAAAGGATGTAATCTGCTTATTGGTTCACCTCGGACGTGAGTGGCTAGCTCCCGCCCGCGTCTGCCAGGGTGTTGGGGGGCGGCGGGGGGCGTCTAGCGGCGACACTGAGGCGCCTCCAGTAAGCGACACTTCCGACGTTTTGCAAAATGTGTAAAATGATGAATAACTTGACGTGTTTTTGTCATTGTGGGTTAAATGTGGTGAGGAAATTGAGGTGATGTTGAGTATGTTTTTTAGAGGAGGTTGAGGCCATAGCACACACACACACACACACACACACACACACACACACACACACACACACACACCACACCCACACACACCCACACCCACACACCATCTATCTTTTCTTGAATTCTGTACTGATGATGTAACTAGTTGGGTCCCAAATTTTTATCGTACACTTTGCACATCACGTGTCTGGCTTAACGCACCTCACTAAGGCTTCGCTGTTCAAGTTGTGATATTCTTACATTATACTGTGAACCTTTTATGCGCTTTGTCTTTTTAATCGTGATGGCTTCATTGCTTCAAGCTGCGTAGGATACAAGTGCATTTATGGGGAAGCAAAATGGAAAATCGCTTAGTGGAAGTTTGAAGCTTTATATCCTGATGCTGCTGCACATACAAAGCTGGACACGCTAAAATACTGCACACACACACACACACACACACACACACACACACACACACACACACACACACACACACACACACACACACACACACACAGACACAAACACTAAAAAAAAAGATATCAAGCTTATAAATCCCTAAGGAGAATTGCATCGCTTCCAGTAATATCAATATCATGTGAATTTGGTGTTGCCTTGCATAGAATCTTGGGTGTTGCAAGAGTCATCATATTGGTGTTATGGTGAGTGTAAGTGTAGCCCGCGTGCTGGTGTTGGTGTTGGTGTGCATGGGTGAGAGGCTGGCTGGAGGGGCGGTGGTGAGTGTGCTGGATGGGGTATGCGAGGGTAGTGATGGCAGCTGTGGCAGTGGTGGTGGTTTTGGGGTGTGTGGTGGTGGTGTGGTGTGGTGGTGTGGTGTGGTATGGTGATAGTGTTGGTGTTCAAGGTAGTATTAGAAGCATTAGATACTAGGTAACAGTTCAATATAAAGAATTACGGATTAGACTAATTTTCCTGTTACTTAAAAAGATTGAAAGAACTGAAACCACGTCATTCTTATACGTATTATAGATTGAATTATTTAAAGAAAAAGAACAGAAAGAAGTCACTATGAATATATTGCAAGCGAGACATTTTCCGCCGGTGTCCTGAAGGTAAGCAACAGCGAGACTCACCACCAGAAGGGAACACAATTACCTTGCCTTTTTGCCTTCTACTTTATTTGGCAATACGTAATGGGTGTCCCTCGATAACACCCTGACACCCCTCGCCCCCATCCCCTCACCCATCACCCTCACCCCTTCCCCACCTTCCTAACAGAACACAAAGCCGTCGTGATGACCAACGCCTCGCATCACATTCGGGCTGTAAGACTTTTTTTTATATATCTTGCAGAATTCACTAATCGAATTTGGATGCCATTAGAATTTCGATGAACAACGCCCCGGGCGAACTTTCAGTGAGGGAGAATGGAAAAGGAATAGTGTGAACTTCATTTTCGTGGAACATATGATAGGAGGCTGATCAGCGCAAGGATGGCAGGCAACGGGTGTGTGGTGGTGGTGGTGGTGGTGGTGGTGGTGGTGGTTGGGTTATAGTGGTGGCTGGCGTTGA
>JAPQNM010000046.1:3039411-3061911 GCA_029783475.1 Metacarcinus magister
AGAAAATGCAACAGTAAAAATGGTTCTGGGCAAAAAAATGAGTCATAGAAAACGAATGTTGATATTTTGTAATTGTAGAAAAAGCCACTTTATGGGTGACTTTCCTTGAGATATTGCTCTCTATTGCAAGGAAAAGTAAAGAAACACCACGAGGAATGATATATCTTAACCTGACACATTAGTTATAAGGATATATATAATAATTAGTCGCGAGATAATAACCACGCATTAACATAATAAATTAATTAATGATTCCGAGGTATTTGCGTTGTAAGTAGCAAGATGGTAATGAGATTAGTGAGTAACAAGAAGACCAGTCTCCACAAGAAGCTAATTATCATATAAACAAAAGATGTAATTAATCACGGCAGCACACCTTGACACCCGCCCCGACCAGCCACCATTTTGTTCCCACCCTCCCCTGTCTGGCCTGCGCAGCACTCTCCCTCCCTTCTCCCACTCTCCTTACCCTCCCTCCCTCTCCCTCCCTCCCTCCGCTTTTCCCTCCCTCCCTCCCGTCTGCCTCGCCTCCTCTGCCTCTCTTCCACCACTCTTCCCGCCTTGCCCTTCTCCCACTTCTTAAATACTTACTGGGCTCTCACTTCCTCCCTCCCTCCCTCTCTCTTTCCCTCCTTCTCTTGTCTCTTCTCTCCCTTAATACATTCCTCCTCCCCTCCTCTCCCTCCCTTAGCCTCATCCATGCTATTTTCTTTACTGTCTTTCATCTCTCTTTCTTTCTTTCCTTACTTCCTTACTTTCTCTGTTTCTTTCTTTCCTAGTTCCCTCTTTCCCTTCCTGCGTTCACACCGTGCTGCGTTAAACTATACCATTACTGTATATTCTTTTTTTTTCCCTCGTGTCGGTTCTCACCATTCCCTGAAATTCTTGCCTTTTTTTCCCCCTCGACACATGACACCGTCTTTATCCAGTTAAAATATGTCTCTCTCCTTCTTTATTACCCTTCCTCTTTTCCCTCTTTCACACTTGCTTGCCTGGTGGTAATTGCAGTGGCTGGCTCTCTCTCTCTCTCTCTCTCTCTCTCTCTCTCTCTCTCTCTCTCTCTCTCTCTCTCTCGCTCTCTCGCTCTCTTTTTTACTGCGGTGTTATTTTTCTCATTTTCTATACTTTACTTAACGTGTTTTGTGTACTTGTAAATCTTCTTCTATTTTTCTTTTCAACTTTTTTTTTTGTATCATATATTTTTTTGGTTTTATTTTTAATTTTTTTTCTGAAATTCTGTGATGATATAGCAAGTGTGTTCTGGTGTATTGTGCTTCCAGGTATTAGTGTACTTACCTGTCACAATGTTGGTGGTGATGGTGTGGTGTTGTGTTATATATTTATTTATGTATTTATTTATTTATTTTTGTTACCGTGTGTGTGTGTGTGTGTGTGTGTGTGTGTGTGTGTGTGTGTGTGTGGGTGTTTGTGTTTGTGTGTATATATATATGTGTGTGTGTTTCTTTTGCCTGTTCCTTGCATTTTCATCTATATATTTTTCCATCTCTACCCTGTGTGTGTGTGTGTGTGTGTGTGTGTGTGTGTGTGTGTGTGCGTGTGCGTGTGCTTTCCTTAACATAAATCATTTAACTCCACACATCCTTCCTTCCTCGTATCTTCTCTCTCTCTCTCTCTCTCTCTCTCTCTCTCTCTCTCTCTCTCTCTCTCTCTCTCTCTCTCTCTCTCTCTCTCGTGTCTCCTCATTACCTCCTCCCTTTGTTTGCTCATTACCTCCTCCGCTTCCTCTCCACCTTATCTTGACAAGTTACGCGTCGACCCTCAGTCCAGAACATAATGTTATCGCTCTTCCCGTCCTGCTCTCCTGCTTGCTGCTGCTCCCCCTTCCAGCCAGTCCTGTATTTTTTACCATTTCTTGCATCACTACTCTGTCATCTCCTGTTACTGTGACTGCCCTATTTGACTGTTGTTATGGAAGGTAAAGGGAAGGGTGGTGGGGAAAGACGTGCAGGTGATCGAGGTAAAGCAGTTTGTTGGAGGGAGGAAAGGCAGGAGTGTATGGAAGGGGTGATGGCAGGGGGCTGTGTCTGCGTCGGGATGAAGGCAGGTGTTTGGATGGTGGTGGAGGGTTGCCTTCGTGCCTGGATGCTATTGGGGGGGGAGGGGAGATGGAAAGGCATTTGTGTGTGTGTGCGTGTGTGTGCGTCTGTGTGTGTGGGAAACTTGCTCCGTTTATGAAGAGAGAAACCGGTTGTGCTTGTGTTAGTTTGTTGCCAGGCGCACCACCACCACCACTACCTCTACCTCCACCACTACCTCCACCACCACCACTACCTCCACCACCACCACTCCCTCCACCACCAAGATGAAATATGTGGTAATGTGGAGCGTGAAGGAGCGTCCACCTGCCTGCTCTTGGCTTACCTTGGAAACGTGAATAATTGATGTGGAGACCAACTTAATCATGCTGAATATTGATGGCCCAATGACGCCACTACTCATTCATGCCACACACACACACACACACACACACACACACACACACACACACACACACACACACACACACACACACACACACACACACACACACACACACACATACACACACACCATGCTTTTCCTTTGATTATAGTGTGATTCCAATGCAATGATCCACAGTGAAGTAAAGTCTAGGGCAAACCATACCCAAACATGGCCTGCGCTGGGGTGGGTGTGAGGGAAGGGTGGTAGGGGGGACGCCCCCCACGCCTGAGCTGCGGCGGCAAGACCCTGATTTGCAGTGAGGAGGAAAAAATGTTTGTTCTTTGAATTACTTTTGAAGAGAGACCAAAGATGTGGCAGGGTGCGTATATTCCCACACGGATCAGAGTATACTTGCTTACTCAGGTGTGTTCAATATAAGAAAAAAGAAAAAGAAAGAAATGTTTTTTTTCGTTTTTACATACGAAATATATTCATTTGTGAAATCAAATAGATTTGTGGATTAGAAAGCACAGCTGCTGACTGCTGACTGCTTTCATTTGTCTCAGTTGGCTGTTGTGTTCCTCTTCTGTTTGTCTAGTATTGTTATTCTATTGTTTGAATGATTGTTCATCTTCTTAACTTTCTTATTACATGTCTTCATCTCCTCTTATGACTACTATGCACAAATTTCTATTAATTATTCATCTTACTAATGCACACATTCACCAGCATCTTTATTCCTTCATCCTCATCACTGTTAAAATGGAATAATTCTTAAGAACAGTGAAGATGTTGCAAGATTACTATTGAGATTTAAGTTCTTCAAGTATTTTATTTCTTTGCGGGACATTTGATTAATTATATATATATTCTTAAGTATTAGTGAGTGTTCTTTTGGTGTAGGAAAAACAACATATTATTTGGTGCTTTATAGAAACAGGTGATCATGACTCCAAAGTATAAACTGTTTGTAGTATCCGTGGGGGAGAATAAATCTTCAACTGTCGTTCCAGCAATTTTCTTCCACTGCTTGAAACTCCCACGGGCAGGAACCCACGTAGCCACCCAGCCACCCAGCCACCCAGCGGGCACCGTGCATCGTGTGTGGTGGTGGCTTCTAGGGCACACACCACAAGAAAATGTACCTGTTTAGGGCTCTCTCTATACACACACACATACACACTATCTCTCTCTCTCTCTCTCTCTCTCTCTCTCTCTCTCTCTCTCTCTCTCTCTCTTTCTCTTTCTCGTTTTCTCTCTGTATGCCTCACACTTACACACACACACACACACACACACACACACACACACACACACACACACACACACACACACACACAAAGCACGGTGCTTCCACTGACCATATGTGTGAATAGCACGTCTCACATCTACACACAAAACCCTATTTTCATAACCTGTTTTGGAGTGACGCATTTCAGACAGTTATTTCCTCCTTTCACTCCCTCAACACTCTCAAGACATCTCCGTCACCTACTAATGTAATATAATAGAGAGAGAGAGAGAGAGAGAGAGAGAGAGAGAGAGAGAGAGAGAGAGAGAGAGAGAGAGAGAGAGAGAGAGAGAGAGAGAGAGAGAGAGAGAGAGAGAGAGAGAGAGTACTATAATAACTACAAATGTCTTTAGAATCATAAGGTCCCCAGTAGAAACCCATGTCTAACAGCCTGTATATGTCTAACTACCCCACGCCCTTCTATCTGACTCTGGTTTTTCTCCTTCCCTCAGGTCATGTCCTTCCTCTTGTTTGTTGATCGTATAATCACATAATCACGTCGACCCTTGGTGCAAGCATGTTGACAAATTCACTCGCCACCCTTGTGTTATTTTGTTGTATTAAAATCTTAGTTGGTGTTTATCCTCTTGTAGCTGACTTATTATTTGTTGCCCGCTCTGTCCCTGTTTTATACTTGTACTGAAGTTTTCACCGCCTCGTTTGGTGTAAGCTGTCATTCTTTCAAGAGATGTATATTTTGTATGATTATAAATTCATGTCATGTCTTGAGGTGTGTGTAAAGCGCTGACAGAAATTCAGGACAATATAGTTAGTGCATTTCACTGGTATTATTTTGGTATATTTTGGAAATGCGAGGTGTTAATGGATCTGGTAATTACGATGATAATAAAAAAAAAATATATACAAGGATAATAAGAAAACAATTGCATGTTTATAAGGAAGCAGCGATTATCATTCATAAGACGAAGCCAGTTATGCCCCAAAACACATTCACTACCTGTGGATTTTCTTAGTAAACTTCACGAGTGACTTGCTATCAGATATACCAGTTAATAAATAGCCCTGGAGGTAACATAGATTGCTCTCACTCGTCAATTGTATATCAGGAAGATTAGTCTTGAGTTCAGTATTACAGGAAAGAAAGATGTAAGCTAGGTAGTGATATACTTGGTACCAGGGTGGATGGGTGAGTAGTGAAGTCTAGTTAATACGAGTTTATATAATTCCACAGGTAAAACACAGGTAATCTTCAGCCTCACCTTGAAATAAACGTGACTAAGGTAGACGCATCATCTTCATCACTTTCACTGATTAGTTGTGATGAGGTACAGGATTTAACCTTAATCAAAACCTTTGTAATGTTGAAAAAAAAATATCATCCAGATCCTTTAAAATGCACGAGAAGTTTTAATTATGAAATGTTTTGTAGTGAAACTAAGCAGTGCTCCTGTTTCCAAGGATTTGAGTGTTATTACCACCACCACCACCACCATAACTACCACCACCACCACCACCACCACCACCACCACCACCACCACCACCACCACCACCACCACCACCACCACCACCACCACCACCACCACACTAGCATCAGCCTCTTTTTGTGACCACTTTACTGAGAGGAAACAGACAGATATAGTTCAATACTCAGCTTTCTACGCAGTTTTCCTTGCAAGAAAAAATGAAGTCATGCTTGCGAGGTAAAAGTCATATAATATCTACTTTTTTTCTTAAAGATGCCACAAAGTTAGAATCACACAGCATAGAATGACGAGATGTATCAAATAAACGCGTGAAATTTCATGTATATTAATTGATCAGAAGGGGTAATAGCAAGGCCATTTAATTCCTGTTATATAGCACTCCACTGAAATAGAATCAACTAAATATATTAGAAAAAAAACTACATCTTATACTTACGTGAAACTTTTAATGGTATTTAAACTGTAGTCACTTCTAAACAAAACCTTTTTTTATTATTTCCCTGCCTTAAAATTCCTCCTTGCATATAATTCAATAAGTATTTGAATGGTATATACTCATAGCATATTAGAGAATAGCATCAAATAGATCAAGTGAATGAGAGAGAGAGAGAGAGAGAGAGAGAGAGAGAGAGAGAGAGAGAGAGAGAGAGAGAGAGAGAGAGAGAGAGAGAGAGAGAGAGAGAGAGAAACAAAAACAAAAACAAAAACCCCACTTCATAACCTATTTAATTCGTGATCACGTTTCAGTTGAAAATTCGTACAATTAAAGATGCACTCTTATTATAACAACATATTTAAAAAAAAAACCCAAAAACATACATATCTGCTCAAGACATTTTTCAAACAGTGCCATCAATTTCCACCTGAACTGAACACCAGGTAATATAATGAACAAGGAGCACCACAACACTGCTTCTCACCTCCCACCTCTCACCTCTCACCTCTCACCTGTCACCTGTCCTAACCAGGTAGCAAACACACCTCCATCATTACCTTGTGGGAGGCTGTAGAATATGTTGTCCACAGTGATGTTAATTATCTGGTACATGGAACAGAACTGCCAACTCTCTCTCTCTCTTTAGTTTTATCTTTCTCTTTCTCTGTCTGTCTCTGTCTGTCTCTGTCTCTCTCTCTCTCTCTCTCTCTCTCTCTCTCTCTCTCTCTCTCTCTCTCTCTCTCTCTCTCTCTCTCTCTCTCTCTCTCTCTCTCTCTCTCATACACACATATTACCTCAATATTACATTTTTGTCGCTTTATATCTAGAATACGCAGCCCAGTAGTGCTTTATGTATCCAGAAAATTTTTACATATATCACATTAGACGTTTTTCAGCACAAATTGACGAAACTAAATCTCCTCGAGTGAAGAAATCTTACGAATAGAGTCAAGCAAACGTAATTTTGTCCTCAGAGAAACATATCTTCCATAGAAACTTACTTACTTATTAAAATATAAAATAATGATCTAATATTGAGAGAACTATTTTATTTGATCGCCACCTTGCATTCAGGAGGTAAGAGGAAGGTCGGTGATGGATAGATATAACGATACTACGATATACTTTTTATTCTGACTACATAGAAGGAATGAAATGGTTCCAGTTGGGTTTTATATTCTATTGAAAAACCTTATGAATGTATAATTATGTGTGTGGTCAACTTGGAAAATATATCCGCCTAGACCTAGATAGAGTCATCCTCTTAGTCACACAAGTTGCATACATGTTTCTTATTGACAGCCTCCCATCACTTGAAATACCAAAAGGATTACATGGGCATCAAGAAGGTATAACACAGCTAATCGCAATCACATACGTCTTGATAACCTCACCCACACATAAAATAACGCTGCGTGAGGTTCTTGATATAAATAGTAATAGTAATAAGAATCTAATTATAGTATTTCTTTTCTTTATGCGTTCATCATCTTCAACCTTCATCAAACATCGAGTAGTAATGATAAGAAGTAGCTGGCCATCTCAAAATTAACATACAATAGAGTATAGAATCATTATCAACATAGCAAGTTCAATTGATCAAAATAAGTCATACAAAGGCTATAGATACAGTCATTTTGAGCTTGTTACCCGTTTATACACCAGTAAAACATTGATCACAAGTCATGCCAAGTATACAAGGACAATCATATACTGTGTGTTACCCGTATAAACACCAGTAACACATTGGTATAAGTCCAGCACCGACAGTCTTTACATACCCTCAACACAATCTCACTTCAGGGCTGTATCTACCTAGGGACACCATCAACTAGGCTTACCCAGAGGCCGTCAGTACCTCACACGACAAGTTTTGTAGATACGCACATAGACAGTCAAGAATTAGCGTCCTAGGGTCACACAACATCTTCTCAGTCTCCTCAAGGGTATTTCAGAGATGGTTTTACTCACATTTGAATTCATACTTGGTGATGATGGGCGATAGATGATAGTTAATAGACATTTTAGATAGGTATTCGTATAGATGTTCAGATAGATGATAGCCAATAAACATTCAGAATCACTGCTTCACTTAAGAGCGGAAATCAACCACACACTCATGACTTCTCAACGCAAGGGGATGAAGGGAAGTAGATAGATAGATAAATAAAGTGATAGATAGATAAATAGAAAGAGAAAAAGAGAGAGAAGAGAGAGAAACTGAAATGGCTGTCGCAAGCAAGCAAGCCAGCAGCAAGCAGAGTCTACCAACCTCCTAACTTCAATACTTTCACAATAAATATCCTCACAAAGTACAAGCAACACTACGCCTAAACACTCAATATACACTCATGTTTTCCCCTCAAACTCAACGTCCAACAGAGGGGACACACAGAGGCACTGAAAGAAAACTCCAGGTGCTTTATATTAAGTCTCGTTATATGCTCTAGGAGTGATTGTCTGAAGAGAGAGAGAGAAAAAGGAGGGCGTTCACAGCAGCAGCAGCATCCAGCGTGTGTTGTGTAGCGTTGTGTTGTGTTGTGTGCCTTCGTCGGGAGGGGAAGGGAAGGGGAAGGGGAAGGGACAAGAGGGGAGGAGTGCCATGTAAGGTCATTTTAAAGTTTTAATTTGCTGGAGGATATTGCAAGTGTATTAATTCATGAACTGGTGAACTGGCATTGGTTCCAGCTCTTGTGTGTGTGTGTGTGTGTGTGTGTGTGTGTGTGTGTGTGTGTGTGTGTGTGTGTGTGTGTGTGTGTGTGGCGCTCTGAACATATGAGTTTTTATTATTATTATTATTATCATTAATATTATTGGCAGGAGTGTTGTTATTATTATTATTATTAAAACTAATATTATTATTGTTATGACAATTATTATTATTACTGTTGTTATTATTATTATAATCATTATCAATATTATTATTATTATTATTATTGTTATTGTTATTTTTGTTGTGTTAATATTAGTATTAGTATTAATAATAATAATAATAATAATAATATTATTATTATTATTATTAGTAGTAGCAGTAGTAGTAATAGTAATGATAGTAGTTGCAGTAATGGTAGTAATATATACATAAGATAACTCGTATTACCTAAATCTTAAGTGTAATGGAAACTCGAATTAGATTATGTTTATCTATGCAAAACAGTCTGCTATCACTGACGTAGTGGGGAAGGAGGCAAGGGTCGGGCTTCCTCAAATACAATAATTGGAAAGAACCTCAGGAATTGTAGGAAGTTGATGAGAAAACACGAAGCAGGTCGGGAATATCATCCTGGATCCTTATATCACTTGTCATGTATCTATGTTTTCCGGAATAACATGATATATCAATTTTAACAACTTGAAATGAGATCTTTGCGATATAAATTAATTCCTAGATAACTATATATATTTTTTATACTTATAGATGCATTAATTGAGGAAAAAATGATCTTATGCAGAGCCACATACTACCTAGCATTGGCTTCAGCAATAGTGTTCAAACAATACATTAACTAAAATACCAGAATCATCGTTGACATTTTTTATAAGTAAATTATGTACAAATACTGTTATCAGCCCTGAGGTATATATGTATTGGTACTGATAGCGGCAAAAAAAATATTAACACTACGTCCTTGCACTTCAAAAATTGTCGATTCAGCTGCCAACAATTACGCAGCGTCACACACCTGGCCGGTAACGATAGGAAATTGGGGTTGGGAATTGCAGTGCATCATTCTGTCCCTAAGCACGGCCGCTGGAGACTGTGCATGGCAAGGACACGGACGTAGGGCGTGGCTGAACACTGTAGAGACGTGTGGTAGGCGATGGCACCCTTGGGAGGATTACATGTGCATCCAACTCATGGCACACCTTGCTGGGGGTGGCACTGGTGGTGGGTGTCCTGTGGTGCCAAGCTGATGGTGGTGTTGAGTGAGGTTGAGGTTCTCTTGTGGATTATTCTTAGTATGTAATCTGTCTATTAGTTGTGTGTTGATGTCTTGTGTTTCCTTTCCTTTGGGTAGAAGCATCGTGGTCTCCTGGTTTGAGTTAGTCTGCTATATATTATCAGTTTTTTTTATTATCTCTGGTTTATGTATGATGTTTCAGCGATGTTTTATGCGGGAATGTTGTTTATTTAGTTACTTTACTATGTATTTATATTCAGAGTTTGCTAGAAGATGTGTTTCTCCGTTTTGGTATCGCGTGTCTGTACTGGTCCTGCGTCTCGGTGCTAGGGAGAATTTTTACCTAACCGTTATAATAGTACTAGATATTAAGCCGTGACTGAGTGCTGTCCGTCCGTCTATAAGGTTATCGACGGGAATCACGCAGAGGAAGGATCTAACTCTACATGCATGACGCTAATAAGATACAGTGCAATCAGTATTAATGTGTTTTTTCTTTCATGATGCTGAGTAGTATATTATTATTACAGGAACAAAATAATCGCCTGCAATCTTTAGTGGATATACTTCATTTGGTGATACAGCTTATGTGAAACAAGTAATTTATTCACTAACGAAGCTGTGTATTATTTTTTTTTGCTTTATAATAATTTCTATGTTTCGTCATTGGATGTTACGGTGATTTTAATTATTAATATGTGTAGTTAGGTTTGCCTGTGTGTGTGTGTGTGTGTGTGTGTGTGTGTGTGTGTGTGTGTGTGTGTGTGCGTGTGCGTGTGCGTGTGTCTAAGTCCAATGATCTTTCAATGCATGTATGTTATTGATTTTACTTCAATATTAAGGACCTTTACATTATTCAAATTCACGTGAAAATTATACTAAGAAATATAAGTTTTTAATCTACTTACAACAACATTAAGAATCCTTCACTATCTATTATATTCATATCTATATCTATATACTAAAGCAATATCATCCCTTATGTATATTATGTAAGTAAGGAATGCA
Source organism: Metacarcinus magister (assembly GCA_029783475.1). Classification (NCBI taxonomy): domain Eukaryota; kingdom Metazoa; phylum Arthropoda; class Malacostraca; order Decapoda; family Cancridae; genus Metacarcinus; species Metacarcinus magister. Next base: position 3,049,918 of record JAPQNM010000046.1, read on the forward strand.
TATCACGTTATTATAATATTGCAATCTCCATGAACAAATATTTTTTTTTCACGTTTTGTTTTGTTTTATCAAATCTTACGGCGGCGAGACGGCGTGTTGAGTGTAATGTTGACCCGCGAGGCTTGGCTGCCCTTCCCGCCCTTGCAGCGAGGACATGGTGGAAGGCGTGGAATATAATTAGTAATGGAGTTTAACATACACACACACACACACACACACTCTCTCTCTCTCTCTCTCTCTCTCTCTCTCTCTCTCTCTCTCTCTCTCTCTCTCTCTCTCTCTCTCTCTCTCTCTCTCTCTCTTCATTTATTTACCCATACATTCACTTTTCCTTCATCATTATCCTTGCGCAGCGGAACACGTTGGCATCGAACAGGTGTCCCACGCGGCACTAGGGATCCTGAGAGCCATAAAGCCGCTGCAAAGGAAGGAAGTTCGTGTAGTGCTTCACATTTGTTAACATAATGAAGTTACTAATTAGGCACCAGCGGCGAGTAGGAACCGGGATGTTACACAAAACTCGCGAGGACGCTGTGGAAAACTGGGAGGAGAGCGATTTTTTTGGTTATCAGGCGAGTGTCGTGCGTCTCACCTCACCTGGTACTCGGGCAGCGCATGGCACGGAGGGGCTGGCGAGGGGTTTGAAGGGGGGTGTGAGGGGGGGGTGTCCGCGGCAAGTCCTCAGCACTGCCGCCATCATTATCAGCCCTGAGTCCTGTCCTTGTCTGCAGCAGCCTCTTCTTATGCAGTAATGGCCAAAAGGATCTGTCTCTGTCTGTCTGTCTATCTATCTGTCTGTCTATGTTTATCTATCTGGCTATGAGTTTTTATCGCTTTCTGAAGAGTATCGGGTCAGGAGATTTATTATCTGGTCTCCCTATTGGGGGGTTTGAGTCAGCGTTGCCAACATCGGTGTCAGTGGAGAGAGATGCGACACTTCTTTACTCTGCTGGATTGAAATGACTCGTGACTTTCATTTAGATGTGATACCATTAACGTGATCTGTGTAGGTTTGTGTATTATGTGCTCTCATACCTACAAAAAGAAGTAACAAGGAAATAAACAAGAGGGATACACTGAACACCTTAAAACTCCTGAGCCTGGGCAGGTGTAGGTGTGCAGTGCCGCTGTGCCCCCTCCTCCCCCCCTCCCCCCTCCCCCTCATGCGTCCTGGAGGTGTCGTGGCAGAAAAAAAGAAAAAAGACAGACACGCCGGCCCAGTATGCTCGCGTCGAGTTGACAAAAGTGAGAGTTAATTCCGTAAGAACATTTAGTATCTGTATATGCAAGCCGACTGACACATGAAGCAAATGCTCTGGGCTTATAGAATTAAAACGCCTTGTTAAGTAGGACAGAAAAAACGCTGAACCTCTTGTTGAGCTTTGCCCAGGACGCGGCTTTGCTGGCAAGTTCTCCAGCGGCTCCACCCAGACTCGTAACGCGCTTGGGCTTCTTTTTTGATCAGCATTTCTGGATTCGCAAAGTTGGAACGCTTTCCTTGAACTGCGATAGATATTTAAAAATAATCTTGAAAATCGAAATTGCAGACGGCTCACTCCAAGTTCTTTTAATGGAAAGTGAATTTTGGATTCTGGAAGTGTAGTTTGGGTCTATAAAAAGCTAAACGGCATTAAGGGATTCCGGAGCCGCTTGTCCTCGCTAACAGATGGGCTGCAGTTTTCCATTCGGAATCAGGATAAAAATCGTTCTTTTTATGCATACCTGATGCTCTCGGTCGATCAGCCTCACTGCCTCAGACCAGCCTGAGCTCCTCGTCCAATATGTTCCTTACGCGTGGGCCCCACTTGCCCCCGCCCGCACCACCCTCCGCGCCCGGGACTCACTTCCATTAAATAGCCGTGAATCTACGTGTCCTCCGCTTAAAGCTGAATACATAAAAAAACACATCGAGTTATAGTTACTAATCCTCGAATAGTTTATGCTGTATCCTTAATATCGTTGTCTTACCCAAGCACATAGTGAGGCTGGACGGCTAGAAAGACACACGCACACACAGACATACACACACACACACACACACACACACACACACACACACACACACACACACACACACACACACACACACACACACACACACACACATGGTCCCTCTCCGCTTCCTTCTCCCGGTCAAGAGTTAGCTTCACACCTCTAACACAAACACGTGAAAAAAACCACACCCAGATAGCTGAGGTTTTCCTTGTGTGGTGGAGTCTCGGTTACTCTTGGTATTACGCCACTCCGTGCATCGTTATCCTTGCCCCTCTGCCTCCCCCTTCACCTCCACTTGCATCTTTTTCTTGCTTTTATTCCCCTCTCCTCTTACCTCTCCTTTCCCTCTTCCCCCTCCCCTCCTGTTCTTTTCTTCTCACTCACCTTCCCCTTTCTTATCCCCCAACTTTCCCTCCCTTCTTCATTTCTTTCCACTCACTCCTCCCTTTCCCATCCCTTCCCTTTCTACTCTCTCCCTCTCCATCTCCCTCTCTCCTTCCCCTCTTGCCTTCCATGCACCTCCACGTAAAAGTGTTGACCTTGAACTCCCTGGTAGGATATATTCGGCACTAGAGTTACTACTACTCCTACTCCTACTACTACTACTACTACTACTACTACTACTACTACTACTACTACTACTACGTTTTATATACAACCTGTCCCTTCTATCACATGCCACGTAACATCAACACAAATAGTACAACATCAACTATCAAAACAAAGGGAATTAAATATGTTTCTCGGATTTTTTGTTTGATGGCAATATAATAAATCGTAGAGAAAGGGTTTCTAGACCTTACTTTTGTCCCTTTTAGTCTCTTTTTATAACAAGTTGGGAATGTAGAGATATGACTTCTAAATCTGCATATATATCAAGGACAACTACTACTACTACTACTACTACTACTACTACTACTACTACTACTACTACTACTACTACTACTACTACTACTACTACTTCTACTGCGGGATCCATTAGTCTCCTGTTGAGCGTTGCCTCGAGAAGCTGCATTGCTAGATATGTTCCCCCCTCTATTTTTTACCCCCTCCGTCGATATCCTGTTTGACACCTGCATATATCCAGTGTGTGTGTGTGTGTGTGTGTGTGTGTGTGTGTGTGTGTGTGTGTGTGTGTGTGTGTGTGTGTGTGTGTGTGTGTGTGTGTATGAACGATCGTGTGCGTGAGTGCGTCAGTGGTATCTCTCTCTCTCTCTCTCTCTCTCTCTCTCTCTCTCTCTCTCTCTCTCTCTCTCTCTCTCTCTCTCTCTCTCTCTCTCTCTCTCTCTCCCCAATACCAGATAATAAGACCTCCTCTCGTGTCATTCACGCTGAGTTTTAAAAGAACTCTCTCCATATTTTCCTGGTGTCACTTGGCTGTGACAGTTATTTCCACTAATTTTGCTAATTTCTCGACCCTATTTCACTCTCCCGTTTTTTCGTTGCACAGCAGAGTGAGGTGACACTCGCTGGGAAGGGCTCGCTGCCGGGGCACTTCTGTTGGAAAGGGTGAGGCAGCGTGTAGGGCTAGAGGGAGAAAGAGTGAGAGTGAGAGTGAGAGGGGACGTAAGGTGGTTGGTGAAGAAAGAGAGCTAGCTTTACCTGCGCTATATTGCTCACCTGAGGACACACTTACAGCACGTCAGGCAAGGATGGGGACATGCAATAACGCTTTGATTCAACATAAGATTATTTCAGTTATTTTCCCTTTTCACTCTCAACTCAACAATACGAGATGAAAGGTGTAGTAATGTAGATAAAGCGTTGACGAAGATAACATTGAAGCATTAAACTTTAACCTGACAGCACTGATTGAGGAAGCTGCAGGGAAAATAGGATAAAGAATATGCTAACAAAGGGACTCACTATGTGAAACTAATACTCTGTCTTGTGAAGAGAAGGAATATGCAAATTAAAGTTTAAAGAGATGAAACTGTGAGCGGAAAACTGCATAAACTCATTGCGAGAGAGAGAGAGAGAGAGAGAGAGAGAGAGAGAGAGAGAGAGAGAGAGAGAGAGAGAGAGAGAGAGAGAGAGAGAGAGAGAGAGAGAGAGAGAGAGAATGTATATGACACAAGAAGCCATTAAAAGATACAAAAAAAAAAACTTTAACACGGACTGATTTTAAGCAAACTGGTAATGGTCTGGAAAGATAGTAATGGCGAGACTATTTAATACTCGAATATAATGGCGTCAAGTGTTGAAGAATTTTTTATATAGAATTATACTCGTGCAATAACACAGTTCCACGTCAGGTCAGGGTGGGAGCAGATGACGGAACAGAACAGAACCAACAGTAACACCACACTCAAGTACTTTCTACTCCACCCTTTTGAATATATGAAGGAAGGAAAAGACTCAGAATGGAATGGTATATTAATAGGTGTTTAGAAAGACGAAGGAAAGGAAACACATAACAGATTATCTCATTTATTTATACACTATTAGACATCCCTGAATCATTATCTATTTTAATGATGATACTATTATTTCATTACCTACGCAAGAGGTTAAACAGTATAGTCTTTAGATATATAACTTTTTTTTTCTTCTCGTATATAGTCAAATCATAAATATCTCAGAAGACTCCAGAGCTTCAATGCAGACGGGAGAGTAGTGATAATTTGACGTAGAGACACTGACAGCAACAACACCGATCAAGGAGTAACGTAACGAAATGCAGTATCGCTAAAATTATTCACAACTGGTCTTGAAAGTATTTTCCGAAAGCTAAAATGGCAAAGTAAAGAAATAATGGAAATGGAAAATATTCAAACCTTCTAACGTGTGCTGATGACATTATCTTAATCTCTGAACCTTGCAAAGAGATTACAAGAAATTGTTATCAATGTCGACAGAGATATTGAAGTAAGTCTCAACATAATAAGAATAAAATTAGTGTTTCATCCTAATTCACAATGCAATATTATAAAATTTACGGTGAAATTCTTTAAGAGTTTCATGAATATTATTATCTAGATCAATAACTAGAATTAAAAGAGTTCCGTGAATGAGAAATGCAAGCATGAGATTAGGATAGAACTCATTCAGTAATCATAGACAATATCCTGAAAGCTTCATATCCAACAGACTTCAAACGCAGCTTCGATAACCAACGCGTACATACAACAGTGACATGAGGATGTAACACGTTGAGGCTAAATAATTCAGTTAACAAGTGCACAAACAGCAATAGAAATGTCAATAGTGGTATTAACTAAGAGATCAGAAAAGAAAAATATGATTGAATAAATAAAAAATAAAAGCACATGAAAATAATAAAAGAGAAATATAATTCATAGACAGAACATATAAGTGGAGAAATATATATAACAGATGAAGCTTAAGACTGACTAACTTACTGACTGAACCTTAAGATAAATAACGCAGAAGAGGAAGGAAAAACAGAAGGTGGAGATAGAGATGTCACTGGAAAAAACTTACTCCTAAAAATTAACAGAGATTATCACATTGAGAACCTTGGCAAGAGATCTTTGTATATTGAAGGAAAGTTTTGTTGTAACTGATATTATATGTAAACTGTATTATTGGTTGAAGGAAAATAAAAATAATATATCTATCCTGTTGTTATTGTACTTAAGCTTTACTGTATATTTTCCCTGTGTATGTTTCCCTTATGGCGCTATGCAGGAAATAAATGTATGGATAAACAAGTCATGCGGGGAAAGGAAAAAATATTATACAGGATAGTGAAATGGATGGATGGATGTGATTTTGTTATATGTAATTGTGATGTGGTGATAAGTTAATGGTGAAGGAGTTGTGAATGGTGATCCGTTTTGGTGCTACTAATGTTTTTGATGTTTTTTCTCTTTTTCTATCCTTCTTTTTCATTATCGTCATCATCGTCTCGTCATCATCATAATCGTCTCATCTTCATCTTCTTCTTCGCCTTCTTATTCTTTATTTAATTCTTCTTCTTCATCTTCTTCTTCTTCTTCTTCTTCTTCTTCTTCTTCTTCTTCTTCTTCTTCTTCTTCTTCTTCTTCTTATTATTATTATTATTATTATTATTATTATTATTATTGTCATTATCATTATTATTATTATTATTATTATTATTATTATTATTATTATCATTATTATTATTATTATTATTATTATTATTATTATTATTATTATTATTATTTGTAATAGTAGTAGTAGTAGTAGTAGTAGTAGTAGTATTAGTATTAGTATTAGTAGTAAAAGTAGTAGTAGCCATAACTGTAGTATTAGTAGTAGTAATATTAGCATTGATGATAGTAGCAGTAATAATAATCTCAGTACTACTGGTGTCGCCGTAGCTGATGGTGACGATGATACTAGTGGTGGTGGTGGTGGTGGTGGTGGTGGTGGTGGTGGTGGTGGTGGTGGTGGTGGTGGTGGTGGTGGTGGTGGTGGTGGTTGCAAGTGTAAGAGTAGACGTTTCCCGCGGCCATCTCCACCCTCCCTTCCTGAGGCTCCCACCACCAGCACCACACAAGCACAGGAGGTGAGAACTTAACCCTTTCCCCCGCCCTTCTCAACCCTTCAAGCACACCCTTCTCACCTCACCTTTGCGTCTCTCCCTCACAGGTGTTGGCGCCGCGCGGAACATCCTTACCAGTTTCTTAATTTAATACGCCAACTAATATTAAGTTTATTTATATTTCACCTGAATATCATCGTGTACTAATTCCGTGATGCAAATTAGGATACTTGTCGATCTTTTTGGTGTGTGTAATGTTTGTATAATTTTGGGTGAATTATATATAAATTTTCAAGGTGAATATGTCAATAGCGCAACAAATGAATTGGCCGCGTTTTTTGCGTGTGATGCTGCTGTAAAGGGGAAAAATGATACAGCAAAAATGTGTTTTGTTGCATAAACACTTCTGCTTTAAAAAGGTCATCAGTCGTGAATGCACGCCGCCCCTCCCCCCCACCTCTACCCCCCCCCCGCTACCTCTCTCTCTCTCTCTCTCTCTCTCTCTCTCTCTCTCTCTCTCTCTCTCTCTCTCTCTCTCTCTCTCTCTCTCTCTCTCTCTCTCGCGTCCCCCATCACTCCTGCCCCGCTATTTAGCATACCTTTCATCATACAAGTTATTATGCATTGTCATGACACCTGTGGCTTCCTTTCCTCTCTCACTCACTCACTCACTCACTCACTCACTCACTCACTCACTCACTTCTTTCCTCCTCATGTGAAAGTCTCCGTCTCATGTGATTTAGTGTCAATCAGTAGTAAGACTCATTTTTTCTGTTTGATTTATTTTGCTTTTTGTTTAAATGACTATTTATTGAGAAAATTCAATGTGTTGAAAAAAAATAGTGTTGAAGAAAAATGGTTATAGTCAATTAGTGTTTGTGATATGTTTTGTTATGGTTATTAATTAAAAGTTAGGTTGTGATTATATATATATATATATATATATATATATATATATATATATATATATATATATATATATATATATATGAACAGCATTATTAATAACAGTGATAATGATAATGATAATAATAGTGATAACAATAATAATAATAATAATAATAATAATAATAATAATAATAATAGTAATAGTAATAATAGTAACAATAACAATAACAAAGAAACTAAAAGAAATTGAAGTACCATCATGAACAGGTAGACACATTAAATTTTTCCCATCGTCCGTTGTCATGAGGGCAGCAGTTTTTCCTATTTTCCTGGCCATAGAGAAGGTAAATGTAGCATGAATATTTAAGTTCACAATGACTTAAAATGAGTCTGATTTCGAGGCTGAAAAAATACAGCAAACTCGTCCCTTAGTGAACCTTGTGTGTCTTCCCGAGTACCAGGCGCAGCTCCACCCTGCCAATGCCCGTGCCACAGCGGCGGGCCAGGCAGGGGCGGGGACCCTAAACAAGGCTAGACGGGTGGGGCCAAACACGTCATCTCGGGTGTCACGCCGTAATCACCTCACATGTCGACTATTTCGTGTTATTTTCCGGTGATGCATATTCGCGGAGCTTCGCATCCACCGTGTAATAAGGCACGGAGGAAAAAGGTGCCAGTGTTTCTGTCACACTGGTGCAACATTATGGCAGTAAAAAGGGTGAGGCTGTGTTGTGTTATGTACGTTTTACTGGAATTTATCAAGATTACATTGATGTGTGGACTTTGAGACGTGGAATGAAGGTGAGGCAGGTGAGGGTGCAACACTGCACGCCTCTACCAGGACTGACTCGTAGCATTAGGCGTCTTGGTGCAATTATGTGTCCTGACTGTGTTCATTATCCCTGCACGTGATTTTAGTGCGACATTCTGGTTCGAACTAGTAACGTTTTTGTATTGAAATGATGTATGAGAGAAATGTATCGTACATAGTATTATTTGGAATACGTAACAAAACACCGTCACCTCACAGACAGGTCCTCACCGTACACCGTCACCTGCCGCGCTGATGCGTCACCTTAGTCTTCAGGCGCCGCCGAGACTCTGTTCTAAGGCATAACTCACCTAACGTTTGTGTGTGTGTGTGTTTGTGTATACACACACACACACACACACACACACACACACACACACACACACACACACACACACACACACATATATCTATAAGTATATATATATATATATATATATATATATATATATATATATGTATATTTATGTATATTTATGTAAAAATACATATATATTGAAAATAATATATTATTCAGATTCCCTGAAATAATATTTGTTATGTACTCTTGGAATCCAGTTTTTATTATAAGTATTATGATGGAGCATGAAAAGAAGGTTCCCTCCAAATCTTTAGCACAAGGCTCTTACTTCCCAGTAATCTTGTTGACGTAATAATTTTCATTTAAGATTTATTTATAAATATCAATTTCATGACAAATATCGTACAATAATTCCTTGAATTATATATATATATATATATATATATATATATATATATATATATATATATATATATATATATATACACATTTATTTATTTATATATTCATTTATTTATGTGTGTTTTCTTTGTGTGTGTTTGTGTATGTGTACACACACTAACATAGGAATATGATATTGTGTTAGTGTGAAGTATGAGGTTCAGGGTTGTTACGTGGTCAGCCTTTCCGTCAAGTTAAAACTTCGAAGGTAGAATAAGGCAGACATTGACGTGACACCTTGAGTCATGGAAAGGGAAGACGGACTCTGTATATAATTCTTACAAGGATTGATTCCGCTGCATTGGTATATTTTGAGGATAAGTCGGAGGTTATTGTTGTGGGACTCAGTGTAATGTTCAACTGGATGTTATTCCAGAGTTCATGTAGCCCACTGGAGTTTGACATAACTGTTATTGTAAGCACAGTGTCTTGGAGGAAGTATCATGTCATCTTAGTGAAAATATTGACCAAGTGAAAAGTGATGAGGAAGGGAATGGAAGGGGATGGAAGGGAAGGAGAGTTGAAGAAGACGATACGATACAGGAGTTAAATAAAAGCTGATTGAGGAAAGTGTCAATTGTGAATTATAAAAAACAAGACTATTGATGGAGAACAGTGTGTTATCAAGTGTCATTCAAGGAGGAAGGATGATAATACAAAAAACGCTATAATTATTTCATAGGTAGAAGAGTTGAGTTTACAATTTGATATCCACTTAAGATAATGAAAGTAAATAAATCTGATCTTAACACAGCATCTCACCACTAGAATTTGCTGTCTTATCCACCGTCTATCAAATTACGCTGAAAATAGAGCTGTCATCGGCAAAGAATTGTAAAGGAAATGGAATTGAATATTGGAAGGATCTGGTGCAATAGGAGTGAGTGTCGGAACACCTGTTTAGAAATATTCATAAGAGGTGAGGCTTGTGTCCATGTCAGCTGCAGGAAAGAATATAGCGAGAGGGAATAGTATAGCAGCGTTGGGTAATAGCTTGGAAGGTCGGATTTAATGTTTGTGTTAAGATGTCGATTGGTGGATGTGAGGAAGGTAATGTTTGTCTTTGGAATTGTTGCTTAGGAATATGTGTTAGACTTTCTTCCTCTCTCTCTCTTTCTCTCTCTCTATCTATCTATCTATCGCTTTCCGTGTTTGTGTGTGTGCGTGTGTGTGTTACGTAAAATGTAAATATTTTTAAGCATAATTTTAATGTAACCAATCCGTAATTTATCTCAATTTCTGGTTAATTATTCACTGAAATATTATATCGCATTTGATTACATTTTATATCTTATTTATTTATCATATTGGTCAAAGTGCATTTTTTTGTTGGACGCGTCGATTAAAACAAACCGCGAGACTGAACCTAACCTTGCATGCCTTGAGTTCACCTTCTGCTGCCGACACTGTGAACTGGAAGGAATATTTAGTGTTACACCGTCACAGATCACGCAGCCATCTTACATATGTCTTGTCTCTATTCATTTATATATTTACTTATCTTCTATTTATTTATATGACTGGTTTGATGCACTAATGTTTTCTTGATTATGTTTTTAATTTTGTTTTTAATGTATCAAGTCACACATCGCCTCCCTTGGTCTGCCTTCGTGATGGTGTGAACACAGCTGGCGTCTTGTAGGCAGTGGAAGAACAATTGTAAATGTACAAATGTTTGCTGCATATTTATTCGATGGAAGTGAAAGAATGTTTTTGTTTTTCTGGTGATAATTTTTGTTTTGTTTAGTGAAATATCCTTGCAGGTACTAATTGCAATAATGAATTTTATACATTTATATCAGCTGCATATGCGCGCCCCGCACACATGCACGCACACGCACACATACACACATATACACACACAATATACACATATATTTATATACGTGTGCATATATATATATATATATATAATGTAATAAATACTGGTGTGACACTCTCCTGGAGTGTGTTGGTGTCTTGGTGTCCTGTGAGTCGTGAGTGTGTTGCCGCCAAACAGTCTTCCAGTCACCTGAGTGCCGGTGCGCCCCCCTTGGTGAGCAATAACCGGCGTGGAAATCGTGTGTAAGTCCTGGGCGCGGCGCCTGTCTATGCCTCACCTGCCTTGTGATTAACCGAATGTTTCGTCTAATCTGTGAGAATATAATTAGATTCATACTATAATAAAGGTTGTTAAGTATTTGACGTAATACTCGCCCTTTATGACGCTCGGTGTTGTTCATCAGTACCAGTTGTACTAAACAAATTAGCCGATGTTTTTTTATTTTTGTGGAAAAGAAGGACAGAGGTAAAAAGGCATTCTTCCTAATTTTTAGGTGTTTTTTAATTAACGTTCATACCACTAATAATATCCTTAGGAGTAAAAATATTTTTGTGTCATATCTAGTAATGGACAAGTATCATTGTATTCGGTTTCGTGAACTTAAACAAATGTTGAGGCGACGCTGTAACCACTTCCCTGAGGCACTGAGGCTCTGAGGGGAGGTGGGCGGCGCCTCCGATGGGGGTCTCTTCGGCAAGGTTACTTTGGTCACCTTTACTTTCATCCAAGACTTATATTAAACAAATTCTTTATCATATAATAAATTTCTTTGTCATCACTGCCACTGAAGCTGAAGCAGGAATGAATGTTACAAAGGTGATGACTTTTTTTCGTTACCTATTTTAACTGTCAGTGTTAATTGAATGAGACTGCAGAAAAAAAGCGTACGAAATTTGTTGACAAAACTCACTACTGACAAACATAATTATCTTCCATGGATCAGTAATACACTCAAACCAGAAATATGACGGCAAAGGTTGCCTAACATTTGTAGCTGACAGAGCAAACTGAGATATTACTGGAACAAGTATCAGGTATTATGTTAGGATGCAGTGAGAGTATACATGCTACATCTGCCTCCTTCGTCTTAGATAATGACGATGATGATACTGGTGATGATGGACTCTTACTTCAACATCTTTTGTTCTGTGAGAAGTAAAAAGGTGTTGTCTTGGCCGCTCCTCATGTGTGTTCTTGAAGGAATGTTAAGACTCAAGGCACCTCAAACCACGGCTTCAGAGGGATTCAGCAGCTGCGACTCTGCA
>JAPQNM010000046.1:3071911-3076911 GCA_029783475.1 Metacarcinus magister
GGGATGCCCGCTCAGCCCCCCTCCCCTTCCCCCCATTCTCCCCCTCCCCCTCGCCCAGTAAACACCCCACACTGGTGCTCGTAATTCTCGTCATTACACTGAGGATCTGCTGCCAAATATTACATTTTTTGGCGTCAGGTTGTAAATTTACGCACATAAAAACCTTTCTCTTTCGGCATTCAGTAATAAAAGTTCCTTTATTTGGGTAAAGGACATATATTCAAATATAGTTTTTTATTACATTTTTCTAATTATGAAAAGATCCCACTAATTTCTACTTGAATAATTTGCTTAGTCTGGGAATTTACACAATTGATCATTTTTAGTTATTTTGGAAAATTAGACGATTCATATGTTGATTTATTTATTTTATATTTACTCCAGTTTTTCATGATATGTTAATAATGACAGCGGGCGAGGCGGGCGGGGGCGCGGTGCCCCACCAACCCACAGGTGACCCAGCACGCTGTGCTGCTGTGCACCAAACACTGGACACCTGTGTAATGTGTTATCATTAATGGTAAATATTTCAATAACTTGCGTCCATTATAAGTCAATAATATATGACTGTGTTAAGGCGTCACCAAGAAAAGGACCAATGGAGTTGTACCATCTTGTGTATAATATTGTGTTTATTTTTGATTTTTGTTTTATGGTAAATATTAATATGGAAATTTAAACACAAAATTTGTTGGAAAAGAAAGTAAAACGAGCAGAGAAGAAGAAAAAAAAAGTAAATAGGATATATAATATATATAGATATATATATATATATATATATATATATATATATAATATATATAACTATATATATATAATATATATATATATATATATAATATATATATACATACATATATATATATGCTGTTTACTTTTTTTTACTTCTCTGCTCGTATATGTGTGTGTATATATATATATATATATATATATATATATATATATATATATATATATATATATATATAAATATACACACACACAAAATGAGTGATTCGTGGAATTAAGTAATCATTCACATCATGAAGACTAATGATGCAGGACGCGTTGGCTTGTAATATGAACAAAAAGTTATATATTTTTAATTCTTTCAACTTATATTTCCACACTTTCATTACCTACGAAAAATGTGACATAATGGGAAGGACAATTTTGTATTACCATTAAGCTGTAGGCGTCAGCGGGGTGGCCGTGTGGCGTAATGCATGAATAGATACTGCGATTTATCTTCTGCGTTGTGTTTTCAGTCGCAAGAAATTTGCATCCGTGGCAAAACTGCGAGGCAAAAAGTGCTCACACTGCGGTAATATGGTGATTATTCGGAGGCGTTACGTGGCACCAGGCCTGGCGCGACACTAGTTTTGTGGTGTTCATTTTAGCGTGACACTGACGGGGTGGTGGCGGCTAGGGGGTACGTGCTGCTTTGGTACTCCCTCCCCTCACTCTTACACCACCCAGCACCAGCGCCTGCTGGGCCTGTGCTGCTCGGAGGCAAGAGGTGCTGCATAATGGGGGCACCTTGTAATTGTTCCACCTGCAGGTGAAGGCCTTTACATAGGTGTGTGTGTGTGTGTGTGTGTGTGTGTGTGTGTGTGTGTGTGTGTGTGTGTGTGTGTGTGTGTGTGTGTGTATGTGTGTGTGTGTGTGTGTGTGTGTGTGTGTGTGTGTGTGTGTGTGTGTGTGTGTGTGTGTGTGTGTGTGAGGTAGGGGTGTATAAGCCTCATTCCTTTATCTATTTGTCAGTAGATATATTCTGTTGACTTGGTTTTTTTCCTCTCTGGTCAGTGCATTGTTAGCATTCAATGATTGGATGTCAATGAATATCAATATTATTATCAATCAACATTAATTGACTAACAAAACATGAATATATATATATATATATATATATATATATATATATATATATATATATATATATATAATATATATATATATATATATATATATATATATATATATATATATATATGTATATATATATATATATATATATATATATATATATATATATGTATATATTTACACACACATATATTCATATTATACACACATAAATACTCACTCACGCATATTCACACATACTCATGCACACATTGAATTTATTAGTGAATTTTTTTTATAAGGCAATTGTACACACTTATTCATACACCATTTATTTAACTATAGGGTCACTGCATATCACACACACACACACACACACACACACACACACACACACACACACACACACACACACACACACACACACACACACACACACACACACACACACACACACACACACTAACAAACATTCATGATTCATATGACGACCACTACTGTCAAGTGTACGCAGAGCACCTAACAAGCTCAATAACGGACGTGGCATCCAGTTCTCGTCTTCCTTTTGTTCTTGTGTCACGGGAGACTAACACGTGTATGCGGCTTATCACCCAAGCAAACCTATTTTATATCAATATACAAGCATGGAATAGTGTGAAATGTGATGCTAGATCTGCTAGCTTGAGGGTGACGGGCGCGCTGAGCCGAGGGCAGAGGTGAGCCTTAACACACTCTACGGAAACAACACATATGACTTCACGCCCTGCTCGCCTTAGTGTCTCCCTTGATCACCTTGGAAGAAGTTTTCTCATCCTTGTTGTGTGGCTGCAATGTGTTAGGTCACAAGAAATGCCGTGAGGAAGGGGACGGAGAATGTAGGGGGAGTGAGGGTGTTGAGGGGGAGTCGGGAAGTAAGGGGGAAGCCGCCGCGTCGCCACTTGCCTCCGCAGCAACAAGTTGGGGAGGGTGTCCGTCACCCCCCCAACCCTCCTCCCCCGTTAGCCCGCTGCTCTCAGACGTCTTAGCGCTCAATACTCCCGCTCTCTTCCTAGCCTCACCCTCCAACCACACCCTCTCTCCTTGACTATTTATTCTCCTCAATACCGATACAAGGAGGTGACTGTCTCCAAGGTTCCAGGCTGTGTTGATGTTTTCCAACCTGGTGGTGAATTAATAATACAAAAGGTCAAGACTTTGTTCGTTCCTCAAGGCGCTGCACAGAGGTTCAGATCTCTGTTCATCTTCGTTTTTTCATGAACAGATATCATCATGATGTCTTATTCATCTTCCCTGCTGTGTTGAGTGTTGATGAAGGCATTAGAGCGGCGGGAAGGTGCGGGAGTCTGAGACGAGGATCTTAAGACGGCGGGCGGGTGGCGGCGGCCTGAGCCAAGGTGGTGGAGGACGGCTGCACACCCGCCCCTCTCATTTACACTTTATTTCCCTACTCAAAACAGCTTATATTATAGTGTTTTCTCTTTGTTACAACGAAATATAAGGCCGCGCGCGTTCTCTATAGTTGGCCCTAAAAGTGGCATATTTTCTCTTAAATGCAGATTCTTTATCAATGAAAAAGATATTTTTGCTGCCAACCAAGTTTATAGTTAGTGATTTGTTGGTATATTTTTATATCATGTTATATACTTTTCTATGTTACATTACTGTGTTACATGATTTAATTACTGTTTGTCAAGACATTCTTTTGTAACGCCGAAGAATTTTTCTCCAATGGTCACTGTGAGGAAGATGAGAGAAGGACAGACTTTTTATGGGAAAAAAAACGCATGAATACCCTTATTTATGTCCTGCCAGTTGTCCTTTGGACGCTGGCATGCCGCCAGTGTGGGCACAACGTCCTGCACACCCTTGGATGCCCGGAGGCCCGGCACGCCCTCACCCACGGACAACACCTGCCCGTCGAGGTGCCGACTTCGAGGGTGGCGGAAGGGTGGTGGTCAAGGCGTTCTGATAAGCGTCATCATCGTCATCACTGTTCTCTCTGCAGGCGTCCCCAGCGTCGGGAAAGGAGGAAGGCGTGAGTGCACGGAGACGTGAGTGTCCCCCTTAGCCTGGAGTCCCCGGCGTGGCCTTCGTCGTGCATCGTGCACTTGTGGGGCTGTCGTGTTGGCGATGGTGAATAATTCATTTCTGAGACTCAATGAAAAAAGTCTTAGCCGGTTTGATTGAGCGTCTGATGAGAATTATTGATTCCTCTTCCTCTTTACGGGAGGCGGGGGGCGGGGCTTGCTGACGTCATCGGCCGCCAGACCAATCACCGGTGGTCGATCGGAAAGGTAATATTATTCCGGCCGTGTTTCATGATGCTTGCCATGCTGTATATAGAGTCGCTATTGCTCCCGCGTTGGAAGGTTCGCCTATTTCCTAAATGCATTTCGAAACGACATATGCTTTCGTAATAAGATTCTTCACTGTCAACCAAAGGATAACTCGCCCTTTTTCCTCGGAGAACTGCCCGTTGAAAGAGGTTTTTCTCTCTCACGTTCTCGCACTGATGTAATTGGTAGTCTCCGTTTGTCTCGCCTCCCCCCGCGCCCCACCTGCTGCCCCCGCTCCCCCTCATCCCCAAGTCCCAAATGATTTCTTGTGTAAAATTCCTCAAGGAAAAAGAAATAGAGAGGAAGCGTTGCCAATGGCAACCGAGTTTTCTCTCTTCGCCTGACATTACGCTGCCCCGAATGGTCTGCTCTTTCACAATAATGCATCCAATCATAAAGGCAATTATTTCAGCAAATGATTTATCGGCGGGAACTTTCTCACACGAGCCCACAGAGACCCGTCGGCCTTACCTGCGTTATTGTGTGGCGGCCGCTATATACGAGCTAGCCCGGGCGCTGGCGGGGCTGCACGAGCTCATTAGCGGAGCTGCCTATGTGGCCTGGCAGTCCAGAGGAGAGCGCCGCCGGGGGATTTTGCAGAATAAAGTTAACGCCATTACCAAGAGCTGGGGTGCCCTGAGCTGGGTGGCGGAGGATGCGAGGGGCAGCCAGGGGGCGCTGCTGCTGCTGCTCGGCTGCTTCCGGAGATTTCTAACTCATCAGCATGTGCGTTTTCCTACCGTATTTTGCTGTTATGGGTCCGCTGTTAACACTAGTATTGTACACACTCACATAAAGAAAAGTATATTACATCCTCTGTTTCTGTTAATTTGTGGAGGC
>JAPQNM010000046.1:3081911-3086911 GCA_029783475.1 Metacarcinus magister
AGGCAGCTAAGGAACATAAGAGGCAGAACAAGTATGAACAAAGATATACCTTCTAAAAGTAATTACTAAACCTCTTTCATATATTTACAAAAGCCTCTCTTCCTTATTCTTGATCTTATACATACATACTATTACATTATGTCTGTTTTTTTCATCTATAGGGTGGCTCCATATTTTAAGACAGTGAGGAGCTATGTCTAAATCACTTATACTTTACTCCAAGACATTCAGGGATACTGTGTCTGTTGTGGCATCCCATTAAGACATAACATAATATCATATACACACGAGAAAACTTAAGACATTCATCCACATTGTCGTAGTCATGTCTTAAGTAGTGGTTAGTTTGCTGTGTCTGGTCGTGTTAGAAATGCTAGGTTAGTATTCATTAATATATCTCTCTCTTTCTCTTGATCTTTTTTCTTTCTTGCTATTATTTCTGTCTCTTTTCTCTCTTAAGGATATATTTTAGAGTTACATTCCCTTCTCTTGTCTGCTTTATCTACAGTGAATCTAAATAGAAATACAATGAGGGTGTTAAATGCATTCTCATCTGTAAGGTATTATGTATATATTTTGGCTTCTTCACATATTTCTTCTTACTTTTCTTACTCTTGCTTCTGTTATTCTTTGAGACACTAGGATTTAGAGAACACGTGTTTCTGTTTTCCCCACCTGCCGTAAAAAATGAAGTCAGGAAAAGAAAACGAAGGTGAGGGGCTGAGAACCACCCCTCTTGTGGGATCTTTTTTTGTTTTCTTTCTTCCCACCAAACAAGTAACAAGCTGAAGGGGCACTTACTTGTATCTTTATTTATTTATTTATTATTTATTTATTTATTTATTTATTTATTTATTTATTTTTTTTTTTATATACGTTCACTATATGAGTAGAAAAAAAGGTTTGTTTAAATCCTATATATCTTCTTTCTCTTCTAATTCTTATTCTTATTTTTGTTCTTGTTCTTATTGTTATTCATATTCTTACCCTCCTTGTTCTTCTTCATATTATTCCTATTTACATATTCATCCATTTTGCTGTCTTCTATGAATATTTGTCTTACGTTAGGTTATCATGCTCTGCTCTTTCCTTCCTTGCTTTGAGAGGGTAGTGAAGGTTAGGTTTGGTTAGGTTAGGAGAGTAGTAAAGGCAAGTCTTCTTCACGCCGGGGGAACACTAGAAATTCATGGCAAACTTTCTCATAAATATTCTCAAGTCATAAGTGAGTCCAGTCCGTCTTCGAATAATTATGTTCCTTGTAAACTTCTTAAGCATTTTAATTGTTCCTTCCTTGTCTCTCTGCTTATACTTATTACTAATATCCTATTATCTTATTACCATATTTGGATGAGGCTGTTTAGGAATAATTTCTTTCTTTATATTATCCTTTGAAATTTCTTTTAAAACTATAACTAAGATTAGATAATGTCTTAGTTTTTTTCCTAATAAAATCTACTTTATATTAACCTTTATAGCATCCCTTAGCTTCTTATTTTTTCACTAATAACATCTTCTTTATCTGAACGCTAATAACATCCTTAGTTATTTCCTTAATTATGCCTATTTACTGCCTTAGACTTAACAAAACAAAAAAATCTTAGGTAGTTAAGCATATATAATCGCTACTTAGACTTGCTTGTATGCTTAGTATTGCTAGTAGCGATAATATCTGCATCATTAGCGTGTCTTGGGTATGGTGATGTTTGTCTATGTGCCGCTCAGTGCTAGTTAGGGGAAGGTATTAAAGTTTATGGTTTATGAAAAGTTGATGTGATCGGGTTTACGCAGAAGTCACTACTTTTACAATACCCAGACATAAAACACAAGGTGGAATACCAAACTAATTGATGAAAACGTTACAAATATACTCCTACAACTCTTTTTCTTGATGTAGATATAATGATTAGCAAGCAGGCTGTAGCTTCGTTAAGGAAACTAAATACTATGGTAGCTTTTGATATAGTTATTGTATAGATGAAGTAAGTTATCTCAAAGGCTACAGACTCATCTTATTACCGTCATGATAATCTTCCTATGCTGCTTCATCTTTGGTCTTGTTAATCATATCGATGCTGGTCTTCTCTGGCACCTCATCTGTGTGGTATTGATGTATGTTCCTTGTGTGTTGTCGGGCAGCTCCTTGGCGTGAACGGATATTTATGTAGGTGTCTGATCGTGTCGCTAGAACGGTTCTTCACTAGTGTTGGCGTTTACAAAGATAAATATGAACAGTGTCAGACGTGTAATATAATTTTTCTGCATTATAGATCTGAAATGAAATCTTGAATCTGTTTGTTGGAATATTTTGAAGTTTTAATGTGATTTGGTAGGTGTGTTGTGCGTTGAAATAGTGGATTTTGAATTTATAGAAAGCTTTTACTGGTGTGTTGTGCATGCAAAGTAGACAAAATACACATTATAGTAATACATTATATTAATGATGATAATAATAACACTAATGATAATGATAATACTAATAATTATAATGATATAGTGATAATAGTAATAATTTTTATTATTATTACTATTATCATGACTTATTATTATTACTATTATTATTATTATTATGATGATGATGATGATAGTAGGAACAATGATGCTGTCGATTACAGCAATAGTGGTAATAGCAATAATAATATCATTATTTTTATTATCATTAATATAATAATGATGATAATAATTATGATAGTAATAATAGTATTAATAATAGTAATGATAATAATGATACTACTACTACTACTACTACTACTACTACTACTACTACTACTACTACTACTACTAATAATAATAATAATAATAATATTAATGATAGTAACAAAAATAACAATAGTATTTACTGATGGGAAAGGGAAACCGGAGAAACGTTTAAGCTGTTGTATTTCCAGACTAGTTTCTCCAACACTTCCTCAGGGTAACAGAGACATGAGAGCAAGTTGACCTCTTGTCTCTTCCCTGAGGAAATGTAAGAGAAACTACGCTGGAAATAAAACAACTGAAACGTTCTCTGGTTTCCCTTTCGCATCAGTCAACACTAATCGTCCTGTTTGCATAATAACAATAATGATAATAATAGTAATAATAATAATAATAATAATAATAATAATAATAATGATAATAATGATAATATTAAAACACACTACCACACTATAATTAAACACGTAATGCCTGTCAACCCCCACCTTGAGGCACTTCACCCCAGCATTACAGAGGCACTCTTGTGTATAAACTGTAATCCGCTTTCCAACACTACAACTAACTCTATTGGTGAAGAAAATCATTGTCCAGGTCGCTTGGTATTTATAGTGGTACAGAATAGCATGACTGAATGAAACACGTAGTAGTAGTAGCAGGAGTAGTAGTAGTAGTAATAGTAGTAGTAGTTCCAGTTTTGTTATTGATATAAATCTAGTTATTGTCGTTTTCATGGTCGTTGTCAGTTATATTCACATCATCACCGGTACGACCAAGGTGTGTCTGGTCGCTTGTATTGCTTCCTTGCGTTCCTCCTGCATTGAAGACGCTGTACCGCATGCCAAGGTGCTCCTGCCTGTCCTATACTTTATATATCTATACCTGTCTCTCTACCTTTATTTTTACCCGTTTGTTTATATGTAACTATCAGCTGCCCTTTGTATCTATCTACCATCGAGACACCTTCACGCCACGCATGTGATAGATAGTTTGAAATAGTTTAAACTTATCCATGTGGAAGAAAGTTATGTTGATACCTTACCAATAACCTTTTGTTCTCGTGGTGATTCTTGTAGGTGTGGTGTGTTTTTTTTCTAAGGCGGCGAAGAGGCACTACATGCAGCCTTGATATGAGTGCTTGCTGGGCGGTGTTTGCCTGCCTTCCCTTGCGGCCTTGACGAGCCACAAAGCTTGCAAACCTCATTGATTTTTGTAGTGTTGAGATCATGCACTCTAGCCTTCCTCATGGCCAGTGTTATACCAGCAGGGTGTAGTGGTGTTCAGGGGTGTTCAGGGGCCGTCACACACCTCCCCTGACTCATAGGTGATGCTCGTAGGTTGTCTTTATTCGTAATTGTAATAAGATAACAGAAATACTATTGTACATGTGAGATAAAGGGAAAACCAGATTGGAATGTTGCGTCAATAAAACGTAAGGAATGTAACTCTTGGTGTTTTACAAGTGTTTTCTTTATGTTGGTGCGTCATCCAACATTCGTCAACATTATTTCAATTCAGGTGTGCAAATGCCCAATTGGATTGTGGTGCAGGTTAGCGTTCATCCCGCTGAATAGCGAATAGCTACGTTTGCATGAAAACAGTGCCGCGTTCTCTTTGGAAAGGAATGTGGAAAGCTTTTCGTTTTGTGTTTTACGAAAGACATTTTTTAAGTAAGTTGAGTCTTTTTCTAAAATTATTGTTAGGCATATGTAAAGATACTGCCTGGAGGGAGAGAAAGTGAGGCAGTTCACTACAGAGGCAGGCTGTACGCAGGCCAGCAGGCTTACTGAAGGCCAGCCACTAGTGACGCTCATATTACATACTGTCTAGTAACCCATAATGCATCATAAAGTCAATTGGTGTTCCAGGAAATATCGAAACTTTACATATGTATGAATGAAGTGTTGCTCACCTCATGTTTGTGTTAAGGCGACAACCACCAACACGGGCTGGCCGGGGAGGCAATACAAGAATTCCGGGCAAAGAATGGACACACACATCTACACAGTTATTGCGATTTGATTATAATTTTTATCTTATCTTATATGGACAAGTAATGATGATGAATGGAAGTGCAATGTTTTTTATATTAACCATGCTAATGCTGATGCTGTCACTTTCGTCACATTTCCTCGGTTTGTCCTGTCAAGTTTGCGAACCTCTCATTAATAACACATCCCACGCTACCTACCTCAAGTACACGTTTTATTAATAACATAGCATAGCATAGCATAGCATAGCATAGCATAGCAGCTCCTGTCTGAGACCCGCGCTATTCATGGTGCTTCCGCTATCCTGGAACCCAATCG
>JAPQNM010000046.1:3091911-3104411 GCA_029783475.1 Metacarcinus magister
CCTGCCCTCCCATGCCTTGTCGGCGATCTGAAGACTGCATGGGCTTGTAGGAATATATTTTCATTCGTATCGTAAACTACCACCTCCTTAAACTCCGTTAGTAGCGACGAAAGTGTTTAAATTTCCGTGTGTAGATAATGATGATAGAAATATGATAATGACTAATACGCATCATTATCACTAGCATTATTATTAGCATCAGCAGCAGCAGCATTATTAGCATCATCATCATCATTATCATCATCATCATTATCATCATTAGCATCATCATCATCATCAGCATCACAACCCCATTTCCCACAATCAGGCAGGTAAAGGGAACCTAAACCATCAGTCAAAGCTGCCATTGGTCCTCCCTGCTGACGTGCCTTCCCTGCTGATGACACACTGCTCAGACCATGCACCTTTAGCCCCTTATGTCCACACACGGCCCTCCGATATATAGTATAGTAGTAGTAGTAATAGTAGTAGTAGTAGTAGTAGTAGTAGTGGTAGTGGTTGTGGTGGTGTTGGTAGAAGTAGTAGTAAAAGTTGTAGTAGTGGTAGTAGATAATGATGATAATAATGATAGTAATAATGTTTCAACTACTACTACTACTACTACTACTACTACTACTACTACTACTACTACTACTACTACTACTACTACTACTACTCATCACCATCATCATCATCATCATCATCATCATCACCTTCTGGAATGCACGTAATTTATACCTGAATCAAAACTTATGAACATTACACAAGGGAATGATAGAAAGGCGATGAATTGAGTCTATTAAGAAGGGTGAGAGGGAAGAAGGAGGAGGGAGGAGGGAGGAGGGAGGAGGGAAGAGGGAACCAAGAACAGGGTGACGGAAACACAGGGGAAGGAAACTGCTTAGCGAGGGAGGAAAAGGGGAAAGACAGGAGGTGAAGAGATGAAGTAGGATAAGTCTGTAGGGTGAGGAACCACCAACTGTCTTGAGTTAGGGGAACGCAAGGAAACTTAACCTATTTTGTGTGTTTTTAATTTCTTATCCTGTCATCTTCTGTTTCTTTAATATTTTCTTCTTATTTTTCTTCTAAGTGTGTGTTCTTCTTCTTCTTATTATTATTAGTATAGCATTTATTTTTTTTTCGGTAGGCGGCTATCAAACTCTCTTAATTATAGGACAAAACGACTCACATAGTTATAATTTTCCCACTGTAAGAGCTTTACTTCTCCGTGGCACTCCTCTTGGCACTCAGCGGCTGTGGTGTTGTGGGTAATTCTCCAGGAGACTGTCACTTACACGGCAGGGAGGTGATGGGGCGGACAGCATTCCTAACTGTGTGAATATAACTCAGATTACCACTTCTAGGAGACATCGCTATTATATTATCACCTTCCACCTTGAGAAATAGTAAAGAAATATATTTGGTATCAAGAAAAGTCTATAATTTATTAGGTTAATGTTGTTAAGACTGTATTTTCTTTCTATAAATACTCAGATTATCACTTCTATGAGACATCGCTATTAAATTATCACCTTCCACCTTGAGAAATAATTAAGATATATATTTGGTATCAAGAAAAGTCTATAATTTATAAAGTTAATTCTGTTAAGACTGTATTTTCTTTCTATTAATGCTTTTCTTTTGTGCAAGTCTGTTCTCCGCGTGTGTCGCATTAGGTAGAGGCGGAACAGGGACGCTGGACAGCTAGGTAACGCAAGGTAACTCGAGGCTTGTTTCTGCGGGAGAATTCAGTCAACCTTCTTGTAGTTGGTGACACGTGACGGCTGGCTGCCACGACGAGCTGATGTGGGTCATGTTCCTGGTCGTGTGTGTGTGTGTGTGTGTGTGTGTGTGTGTGTGTGTGTGTGTGTGTGTGTGTGTGTGTGTGTGTGTAGGTAGGTGGCACGTCTCTAGGGGTTGGTGGAGGGTATATTTCAGCGGTATCCAATATAAACGTTTAAAATCATATATAAAACTATAGATAAATAATTCATCTTTGCTATCCTTTTCCCTTTATCTTGGCTCTTTTCTTTTCTTCCTCTTTCCTTTCGTCACAGTTATGATCAATTTAGAAGATGTTAGAGTGTCGTTGAGGGCACGCCGCACACCTTACCGCCGCCTTCCTTGCCTTGCCTTACCGCCTGCTTGCCTGATAGAGATGCAAGTCACACTGTAGCTTTATGCATCCCTTCCTAGCCGCTGTGCCTGCCATGGTATCAGTAACGCCCTCAACACAACGCTACACGAACACTGTGCTCCACGAACCTTCCTTCCCCAAACCTAAAGCTGATCTGTTATTTACATTATTTATTTTGGATATTTATTTATTTATATATTCATTGTTATTGTTGTTGTTGTTGTTGTTATTTTTTTTTTGTTGTTATTATTATTATTATTATTATTATTATTATTTTATTATTATTATTATTATTATTATTATTATTATTATTATTATTATTATTGTCAACATTTTATTTATATTGCTTTTATTTTTGTCGCCGCTGCTGCTGCTGCTGCTGCTGCTGCTGTTGTCTCTGGTACTGATGTTTTTATTATTATTATTATTGCTACTGTTCTTGTTTTGCTAAAGCTGCTACTCACTTCTTCTTCTTCTTCTTCTTCTTCTTCTTCTTCTTCTTCTTCTTCTTCCTCCTTCTCTTCCTCTTCCTTCTCTTCCTTCTGTTGGTTCTTGTCCGGGCATTTATCGTTCCAAGACTGTGTGGTGTGTGTGGCCTTGAGGTGGGAGAGTCTCGCGGCGTCTCAATCAGCACGTCATTAACATTAATAATTCGTTAGTGAAGGTAAAGGATTTAATTCACTTCATGTTGTATCATTATTGAATTTTATGAATTTGTGTATTTATTTTCTGATTTATCTACTTATGTTTTTAGTTGTTTTATAAGTATTACATTATTTATTATTCGATTATTTATATATTTATTATTAGTTTACTTTTTTTATCTAGTTTCTCTATATATTTTCTTAATGATTTTATAAGAACAATTGAATACCCTTCTAGTCTAACATTAGTACTTTGAGTGTGTGTCCTTATCCATGTTAATCTTCATTTAACTCACAATCACACACACTATCAATGCATCCTTTCCTCATTACACTTTACTTCACTTATTCTTCACTATTAAAGTAGATCATTACAACACTCCACATCCTTATGCCATGGCTATAAGAACACACAGGTTACAGGTCTTGCATATCAAGCTTGTTGGTAAGGACCTTTTTTCATGGTATGTCTGTCTATACAAAATGTCTTTCTGAGGGTACTACAAGAACTACTGTATAATTCAATAGCCAAGACAGACATATATCTTATTGAATAGGTATAGGAAATGAAGAAAAATATTAACCTCTAATACCTACTATAACAAAACCTTAGTATCATGTCTTAATTCATAAGTATCTAAAGGTGGACATGAGATGCATAGGACAGTATACATTATAATTAAAAACATATCATTGCTAATCTATACTTGGGTGATTTTGAGCACTTAATTCGCCCGAAGACATCTCTATCCTCTCTCCACTGCATATCAAAGTCATAATGAAGACTGCACTGTACACCAAGTTGATTATGAATTATGCACTGTGCACCAAACACCATTCTGGGCACTGTACTCTTACGTCAGACTCATTATGATATCATGCACTTATCGGAAGTCTGTACCTGGTAACTTTTCCCATGAAGACACTATCAGAAGATCTTTAATTGGTGCTTAAATTGTGGTTACAGAATATATGGAAGTGTCAGCTTGTGTCTTAAGTATATTATTGTTATTATTTTCTATGATTTATATTTTGCATGATGTGAAGAGAGAGAGAGAGAGAGAGAGAGAGAGAGAGAGAGAGAGAGAGAGAGAGAGAGAGAGAGAGAGAGAGAGAGAGAGAGTGAGAGAGTGAGAGAGAGGAAGAGAGAGGAGAGAGAGACCAATGCCAGTGACATAGATATTCATGACACTGCTATCACGATCTTTGTAAGTTGCGGTTTTTGATAGAAGCACTATTTAGGAGGGAAGCCGTTTCCACAGTGCTATCTGATATTTATGTATTCTGTATGCCGACCGGACACGCCAAATTATTTATAAGTTTCCAGTAAAAATGTTGAGTCATCAGCAGGCGCTAAAAATTTGCATCACAATGGTGGTGTTGGCGAAAGAGAGAGAAGGTGGTGGTGGTGATGGAGGAGGTGGAGGAGGGGGGGGGAGGAGGTGGTGGTGGTGGTGGAGGTAGAAAAGAAGTTGCAGTAGTCGTGAAAATGGTGGTGATAGTTGAAGGGTGAGCAAAAATGTGATGGTGGTGATAGTGTTCTTAACTTTGATGATGCTTGGCTGATGCTTCTGTGCAGTGGATGGTCATGCTTTGGGAAGGGAAAGTAGGAAATAGTTATGAGGAGATAAGACAATAGTAATAGTTGGTGAGTGTTGGGTACAGCACTTCATTTTGGGCATGGTTGTTTTGGGGTATTTCATCGACATTGTCATCATCATCATCATCATCATCATCGTGGTTACATCATCATCATCATCATCATCATCATTAAGTTATCATAATTGTCTTAATCTCACTAACTGTGTGAAGAGTTACAACAAGTGTTCACTCACCTCCCTAAGCAAGGCATGAGAATACATCCCAAAATTAATCTGAGTAAAACTAATATTCATACTAATACATAAAACAACGACATTAACTTAGAACGCGAAGACTTAGGTGAACATTAGTACTTGTGTCAATAACTTAAACTTAATGAATATTATTAAATATAAATAACAGAGTGAAGAGCACTTGTTAAACATAAACATTACCTTAACAGCTCTTATACAACATATTTTAAAAGGAAGATCTATAGCCATTAAGTACTTATAGCAATGAGGTATACAACGTGAACACATAACAACTCAATCCATACCTAACTAAACTAACTTAACCTAACCTAATCTAATCCAATTCATGTATAATAAGTTCTAAAATACATACAAAAGCAATGAAGTGTCAATGTTGAAAATAACTATGAGGCAGGAAATGATAATAACAGATGAAATAACAAAGCAAAATTAAAATCATCTCAGAAATTATATATAGAGACACAAGACGAGACGGAAAGTTGACAGACAAGTTGACAGGTTGACAGTGTCGTGACTCTCGGAGAAAACAGAGGAGGCTTTGATCAGCTGTGTTCCTGTAATGGCTGATATAATTTACCTACATATATGATAATAGGTAATAATAAGTCTCAAGAGAGGAATAAGATGTTCTACTCATAGTATTAATAAACAGGATTGAGGCAAAGGTCTTATACATTTCCTTTCTTTAACTGATCATGTGCAACGTCTTACTATTTTCTATCATAATTTTCATTGTTATTACTCCTCTGGATTTGTTACCTTCATGCTTGAATTCCCTCTCTTCCTCCTTCCCTATCTCTCTTTCCTCCTTCCCTTTATCTCTCTCTTCCTCACTCCCCCAGACTTGCTGCAGAGATTCTTTACTTCCTGTTACACCTACTACGTCAATCTTACCAGGACAGTCAACAGCATCCTTAATCTTTCATCCCTTCCACCGGCAAACACACTGGAGACGCTGCTTAGTGTTGTTTTTCCACCTTCCTGCACCTTGAGCTCCTTAGAGAGGGGAGTATCAAGGCATCTTATGATTCAATTCAACCTTACCCTCTACTAACAAATTATTATCGAAGGTGTGACAATTAGGGGACTTAATCTTTGTCTCTCAGATCTTGTTTATTACCTCTTCACTATTTATTTCTGTTTTTAGTAATGATAAAATGATATATACGTATACACATCCATCTTATCTTCTTCAAATTACTACTTTATAGGCCTAACTTCCTGCCTCCATAGATGTGTAGTGTGCATCCTGAAGGGCAAGGTTATGTAGCATCGGAAAACTTGTAACTGTATCTTGGATCTCCCTTGATAACCTGTTTGTTCTCCTCTAGATTATGTTGTTCTTCTTTGGCTTCATTCACGTTTAATGTCCTTGGCGGTGCTGTGTTACCTCCTTCACACACGTGCACTCTTCTATCTCCTGCTTCTTGGGTTTCGTCATTATATCATGCTATATTAACTATTTATATCTATTTGGTATGTATTGTATCATGGAATCTTAACCTCTATGCTATTAAGATATAATGGGTTAAAAAGAAATAACTCCTCACTCTACATATAGTTTTAGACCATATATTACAGTAACATTTATTATTCATCTTCTTATGTGGTACGTCTAGTGTGGTTAAGACAGGGAATTCTTACGTGCAGGTAGATACAAGGCACGTAAAGCTTGTTCTTCTCTTTGTCTTTCATGCTGTCTGTGCCTCGCGTTGAAAATAAGATATAATAATATGTTAAGATAAATGTTATGATTATATATTATAATTATACATTCTCTTCCCACCATATTGTATTACTTCCTTTCATCTCTAATTAGTGCTTGGTGGCGATAATCTTTCTCAAACTCAAACTCTATGACTTCCTCCTCACTGCTGCATCGCTTCACAAGACTTGCTACCTAGGTGTATTTTCCACTAATTCTTCACATATACTCACAACCAGGTTAACATTGATGCTTATTTAATCTCTAATTCTTCATATTAACTTGTCATATAGCGTCTTGTGTTTTTTTTCTTAAGTGTCATTTGGAGGTTTACATAAGGAGGACATCGAATCGCTTTCAGTGTCTTGATTCACCTGTTAAGAAAGGGTTATACTTGTTTGTGTTATATAGAGTGTGTATAATGTTGAGGAGGATGTAAGTGTAAGGGAGTCTTTAGCATCTGTCAGAGGGAGAAAAAAAGCAGTAGTGAGATGTTTTGTAACTATTATAATTAAGGAAATAATGTGGATAAGTATGAAGATGGTTAGCAATTCTTGACATAAAAAAACATACATTTATTAAGTATATAAGAATCTTTACTAACTTTATCTACTTACTTATACCTTCTACTTCTCTGTTATAAGTTCATCTAACCTATTATCTGGATCTTATACATCTCATTCTATGTTAATAATGCCATCCCGTCCTTCTGAATATCAATACATCACTAGTTCTACGCTTAACCTAACCATCCTAACTCATTTTCTTCTTCTTAATACCTGGCAGAATATTTTTCATCACACTCTCCCTTTCTTGAAGATTCGTTTTTCGTCTCATATTAATGCATAAATTTTTCTAGACTTGCATCACACAATTCTCTGTATTTTTTTTCTTCCTTGGAGTCGTTTTATTAAGAAAGTTCTGAAGCAGTACTACACATACTACTGGGAATCGCTCCTTGGGGGATGGGTATTAGCGAACTTTTACACGTAGGAGGAAATAAAATATTCAAATGGTAAAAAAAAAAAAAAAAAATAGATGCAACTAAAATATGGCCTTAATTTTCCGGTACTGAATTATATTTTTGGCTTCACTTAAAAAATAAGACATATAAATAAGCCCAGCGTGAGGGTATATTCCATGGCTTCCTGATACTCTTTCCTTTTGTATGAGATGCGTGACTTCTTTTCCTCTCTCTGGAACGGGACTGATGTTTGCACTCTCTTCCATCTGCCTGCGAACCTTAAAATCATTCACATGGCGACGGGTCCAGCTTCGTCATGCAGCCTTACATGTATAAATAAAGACACCATGCATGAAAGTGAAGTGGGAGGGGAAATGACGGACATGAGTTTTCAGGTAAAAGTGGGACACAGCCTCAAACAGGATAGGG
The DNA here is from genome assembly GCA_029783475.1 of Metacarcinus magister. NCBI lineage: Eukaryota > Metazoa > Arthropoda > Malacostraca > Decapoda > Cancridae > Metacarcinus > Metacarcinus magister. The sequence goes on from JAPQNM010000046.1 coordinate 3,099,626, forward strand.
ATGCTTTGTTCTAATGTAATGTAAGGTTCCATGTTTTTTGTGTCATGCCTTGAGTCTGCTTGAGCGTATTGATTATAGTTATTGTGCATCAAAGGAACGAGTCAATTGTTATTTATTATGATGTTATTTTCTCCACCTAAAAATATTCCTTGGCGCGTCTCTCCTCTCCATTTCAGGTTTATAGAGAGGACTTGTTGTTGGTCTTTGTTCCGAGTAAATGTATTCATCAACTCTTTCTAGCATTTCACCCGCAACTAATTGGTTGACGTAATGCATTTCCAGTGAGCGTTGCCTTAGGTTTTCTTCATGTCAATGCTGCCTCCGTCCCAGGGCGTGTGTTGTAATTTATCACGAGACGAGACTCAACAAGGAAAAGCTGTCACTAAATCTTAAATTTAAAATAGCATGTGTGTGTGTGTGTGTGTGTGTGTGTGTGTGTGTGTGTGTGTGTGTGTGTGTGTGTGTGTGTGAAATATATATATATATATATATATATATATATATATATATATCTATATATATATATATATATATATATATATAATACTATATATCATATATACACACACACACACACACACACACACACACACACACACACACACACACACACACACACACACACACACACACACACACACACACACACACATATGGACATGGACTGGACATTATACAATACAAACTCATCGCAGAACCTTCAACACAGATAGTTGTTCTCTCGTCTTGCAAGGAAGATAATAAGGAAAGATGAAATGGCAATATAAGGCAAATGTTTTATTATTTTTTTTTATTTCAACAGTGATATATAAAAGTAGATTCGTCAATTTAGTTAAAAACATAGACTTCAATACGATGAAAAAATAATGTAAACCCTTGGAGGAGGTGTTGGATCCCATACACTGGTTGTCTGTGATTCGCATTAAACCCGGCAGCAGCTGTCCCGTGAGCGCGGTGGTGGCGGGCCCTGAGCGGCGCCAGTACATGCAAATCCTTCGTAAGTCTGGCCTTCGTAGTGAGTGTCGGCGAGGATCAGTAACAATCCGTATCTTTGGATCAGTTCGTGCCCTATGGCGATTTAGGAAAGACTATAGCGGCAATACCAGGTGGCGCTCGGTGGCGGGGATCAGTCTCAGACCTGAGCCGAGCCGCCGTGCTGGGGTGAGGCGTGCTTGATCGGTACGCCAGGTGCGCCCCAGCACGGTGGAGGGTAAGCAGGTATCCCATACGGTGGCTTAGATGTCTTCTGGGGAACCTTTGTCTTGTGTATGATCAGTCATTTGTGCCTTCAAAACGGTCTTGCCTGGGTGGAGGTACTTGTGCTTGCGGAAGAATGTAACGGGAGAATGGCGTGGGAGAAAGGTTGGAGCAGCCCGGGGTGAGGTGGAGAGCAGGACCACTAATGCGGCCACTGAGGGAAGGGTCGCTGTGTCCCGCAAATATCAGCCGTATTGCCGCCCAAGAAATGTGAGGTGGGGGTCGAGAGGGCCACGAGGGGGGCAGGGAGGGTGATATTGACGGGGAGCAGCTGCATGAATGGTGCGTGTCGGTGGGAGGGTGTCCGCTCCAGGTAATATGACGCTGACCTGTGAGCGACAGAGGCAGCCGACTGCTGGTGCTGCTTGAATCATAGTATTTTTACTACGATTCATATATTTTTTTTTTCATCCACATGTTGACGAGCCGATTGTGAGTGGTGGGAGGCTGAGCCAACAGTCCGCCGGCGATATTATCATAAGAAAGGCTCTGCCGCGCCACAGCCATAAACCTGTCTCAAGCTGCAACATTGATGATTCATTTTAAGTGTGGAAGATAAGGTTTAAAGCCAAAAACCGCGTGTGGCTGAGAGATAAGTAAACTGCATCCCGTGCGCAGCTCTCGTGTCTGGTGTGAGGGCGAGGCGCGGCCAGCGGGCTCTGCGCATGAATCCCTTAGCCTACTAAGAGGCGGCGGGCGGGAGCCAATCACCGCAGATGTAGCGGCAAGGGGGGTGGGAGTGCTGCAGCCGCCGGTCGAGGCTTGAAAAAAGATTGTTAGTTCCATTTTGAAGACACTTTTTATTTCGTCACAACAGGCCATAAAACTCTCCAGTAAGCAGCATCATTATCATTGCGACTAGACTCCTCTCATTTCGCTGTGTCGGTCTGCTACCTCCTCTACCCTTCCTCTCCCCACCTCTCCTTTTCTCTTTCTCCTCTTTCCCTCCTCTCCGCCGCCTCCCAGGAATACCTTTCCTGCTTCCCCTCCACTGTTGCCTCCCCCTCCCTTCTCTCATTTCTTTAATTTCCTTTGCCCCTTTTCTTCTTCGTTACTCCGTTTGTCTGAGGTTTTGTTGTGTATGTGTGTGCATGTGTGCGTGTGCCTTTGCGCGCGTGTGTTTATTTTTTAAGGGAACGTTATTATGATTTTCTTTTTCCTTTGCAACTCGGTTCTGTGAGTTTTCTTTCATTCGACGGCAAAACTTATCTCCCGCTCGCACTGATGACCCGCTCGCCGCTGTTGCCTTCATGCACCTGTGTGTGTGTGTGTGTGTGTGTGTGTGTGTGTGTCTGTCTGTCTGTGTGTCTGTGTGTATGTGTGTGTATGTGTATGTGTATGTATGTTTGTGTGTGTATGTGTGTATGTATGTGTATGTGTATGTATGTTTGTGTGTGTGTGTTTGGTTATTAAGACACCTTTCCATGCCTTCAACACCCCCTTGTAGATGGTAAATATATAGTTTGCTCAAGACTCCTTCTATCACGTTACTTTCTCATACATTGAATAACTGTTATTCTTCACCGTCATGAAAATAGGTTTTATTTCATCTTTGCACCTAGTAATACCAATTGCGGTTTTTATCTGTTTTCCCACCTCATCCTCTTTTCAAGCAACTTTTTTTTGGGGTCCTGCCGAAATTACTTTTGGAAAACAACATTATTTTCCTCACTTTAATAGACAGCAAGCACTTTTACCGTCGGAATTAACTCCCATCCTTTTTTTTCGCCCATAAAGCTAGACCGTCATTGATATAATTTTTGATCGAGGCTAATGAACCGATTTCGATGTAACTTTGAGGAGCAGCAGCAGTCTATAACCTGAGGGAGTCACGCGCCCCTGGAGGCTGGTATAACTATGTAGCCTTGACCTGAGGGGTGTGAGGGGGCGGTCTTGGGCGGTCTTTCCTTTCTCCTCACCACAGACACACGCCCCTCACACACCCTATACTTTCCTATATACATTCCCAGTCCTGCTGCACACCTCCTATGACTTAAAAAAACACCTCTGTATATCTATAATGAGTTAAAGTTATTAATGTATACCTTTGATAGGGGTGAAATTTTAGGCCTTATATGGTATACCTTGTTAGTGAGGCTAGGTTAAGTTAGGTTAGGTTTGGTTAGGTTAGGTTAGATTATATTAGATTAGGTTAGGTTAGGTTAGATTATATTAGGTTAGGTTAGGTTAGGTTAGGTTTGGTTTGATTTGGTTTGGTTAGGTTTGGTTTGGTTTGGTTTGGTTTGGTTTGGTTTGGTTAGGTTAGGTTAGGTTAGGTTAGGTTAGGTTAGATTAGGCACCGTCAAGTAAGGAGGGACAGACACGCCCATACAAACCTGATGCTGGACTTGTATCCTGGTCGTGTTGACAGAATTTAATAATGCATTGATGGATTCAGAATTCCCGTCTTTTTTGTATAATTTTATTTCTATGTGATGAGGTTATAAGCATATCAATGGCAGTATCTACTTACTTGAATTGTTTCTGCTGCTGCTGCTGCTGCCTAGTGTGTGTGTGTGTGTGTGTGTGTGTGTGTGTGTGTGTGTGTGTGTGTGTGTGTGTGTGTGTGTGTGTGTGTGTGTGTGTGTGTGTGATGCAAGGGATTTCCATGAGCGTTGTATCTTACATATTAGTGTGTCTGTCTGTCTGTCTTATGTATCCCTTCACCTCTGTGTCATAAATTCATGGTTAATAAGTGATAATTATTGTTATTACTACTACTACTACAAATGATGATGTTGAATATTGTTTTTCTTTTTCTTAATAATAATGATGGTAATAATAATGATGATAATAAGAATGATAGTAATAGTAAGAATAACACTAATAGTAATAATGATAGTAACAATAATAATAATAATAATAATAATAATAATAATAATAATAATAATAATAATAATAATAGACCTGTACTAGATAATAGCTGTGTTTGTGTTGTGTGTGTGTCGTCAAAGGTGATTAAAAAGGATTAAGTCGAGGTCTGGAAACCCTTATCATGATATTTTCTTCCCACAAGATTATAATGAAACATAAGGGATTAAATCAATTATGTTAATTCGTTATTATTATGTTAATGCATATATATCTTGCATTTTTCATTCACTCAATATTTATCTATTTATTTATTTGTTTCCTTGCCTTTTTCTGCCACCTCGTAGTATGTGACAAAAGGCAAGGTTGGAAAAAAGAATATTATTCCTATTTTAATTTCCGGTTGTCAGTATTAATTACTATTATTATTATTATCGTCATTATCGTTATTATTATTATAATTTTTATTGTTATTATTCTATTATTATTATTATTATTATTACTATTATTCTAATTCTTATTCTTATTCTTATTCTTCTTATTATTATTGTAATAACCAGAACCATCATCATCATCATCATCATCATCATCATCATCATCATCAGTACACAGGCATCGTCCTGAGTGTCGTCCTGGGCCTGGCGCCTTCAGTTCTTTGCCCCCAAAAAGCAGATGGTGGGGCGTGCGCGCCCGCGCCCCAGCACACCAACGCCACCAG
>JAPQNM010000046.1:3109411-3114411 GCA_029783475.1 Metacarcinus magister
ACACACACGTACACGCGACATAGCAATCTATATATAGCAGGCAAGGGCATTCCCCTCTTTAAAAAAAAATCATAATAAAAGAGCGAGGTGAGGTGGGGAGGAGAGCGACCCCAACCACAACAGAGGGAAGCCTTTTACTACACACCCACACTTCCGGGTGGGGCGCGGGGCTCAGGTGACCTTGAGACTGAGGGTAGTTTATGACGTAGGGGGAAGTGTGTGTGTGTGTGTGTGTGTGTGTGTGTGTGTGTGTGTGTGTGTGTGTGTGTGTGTGTGTGTGTGTGTGTGTGTAGGAGGGAGAGGGAGCATGGGAAAAAATCATGTTGTGAATGAACCCACTTCCCTCCACACACAGCACACACACCTTCCACTTCTTGACGGCGGAGATGGTGTATGTGTGTGTGTGTGTGTGTGTGTGTGTGTGTGGTGTGTGTGTGTGTGTGTGTGTGTGTGTGTGTGTGTTGAAACAATGGGTAAAGGCGTGAGTTTAAAGTATTATTTTATTTAACACTTGAAGGTTGTTTGTATTTTATTGTCACGTGATGGTTTCATTCAGGTTATACAACGAGGGATATGAATGATGCTGATGATGATGCTGATGATGATGATGATGATGATGATGATAATGATGGTAGTAATTATGACAATGATAATAGTAATGATGATAATAATAATAGTAATAATAACAACAACTTTTCTTTAACTTATTACTATATTATATTCTTTTTCCTATTCTCACCACCATTTTCTTTCTCCTCTTAGTACTTTTTCTTATCATTATTATTCTCTAGTACTACTCTTATTCTTACTATCATTGTTTATCATCACTATTATTATCATCATTATTTTTACCATCCACCTCTCTTAGTGCATTAACTCCCCCTGCACTCAGCTAAGGTCTTAACGAAGCCTTTGGATCAGGAACGTCTTGCCTTCTGTAACTAGTGGCGGGAAATTCAAATACAGTGAGAGTGCTTTCCATTTTCAAGACTATTAAGAATTCCTCTATTAAGTCATTTTCTGTGAGTCACCAAGAGTAATAGATAGACTTGAGATGCTCGATGATGTGGTTGTCTTAGGTTGTTTAGTGTTGATATATTGTGTTTTCTTCGTGTTTTATCCCTGAGAGTTTGCTTGTTTGCTTTGGTATATGTATAGTTTGTTAGTGGTCTTGGTCTTGGCAAATTCTTGATATATATTTTTTCTTCTTTACAACATATTTCCGAGGTGGCATCCAAGGAGGAAAGGAAAGTAAAGTAAAGAAATGAACTATCAATGGAACTACTTCTTTCTTCCTTTTCTTTATCTTTTCTTATACATGGAAAGCAGACTAACGAAAGGCTAGAAAATGTTGATAATAAATTTGTGTAAAAACGTTAGAAACCTGTTAATTGTTCCTTATTAATCTACTACTTAAACAGGAAAGAGAACAGTAGGATGATTTAATGAAGAGCAAAGTGTCGTCTTATATCGTGAACATCGGTATTAAACTTCAGTAGGTGGTCTTAAGCTTTATCCCCTTGTCTCTTGTCTCTTGCAGTCACCTTTTACCACATATTTTTGACAGTAAATATATGTTCTAGATTTCCTCCTTACTGGAAAATGGTAATAATAGTTGTTATAATTGTAATGATGATAATAATAATAATAATAATAATGCTAATAATAATGCTAATAATAATAACAATAATAATAATAGTAATAATAATAGTATTGATAATAATGATAATGATAATAATAGTAATAATAATAATAATGATACTACTACTACTACTAATAATAATGATAATATATTGATAATAACAATACTATTATTAACAACAACAGGATGTACAATAATTTTAATTCTGCTTTCCTATTACATCTTCTTTCTCCTTATTCTCTTGATGTTATTGTTATTGTTTTTATTATTATCCTCGTTATTATTACTACTACTATTATTATTATTATTTCTTGTTTCCTCTGCATTATCCAGGCAAGAATAGCTTCACCGTTGCTATACTACTTTCATCTCGAAGAAGAGAGTATCACACGAAAGGGTGAAGCTCCTCCAGCCTTGATAATGTAGAGGAAGCAAGATCTGCGAGTCTTAACAAACTGACTCTGGCCGTTGTGAGGAAAAGAGAGAGAAAGAGAGAGGAGAGTTGGAAATAAAAAACAACCACACTATTGTCTTCAGATTGAAATTCCACATAAGATGATATAAAACTCATTGCAATAAATCTGTTGCATACGAAGATAATGAGGCTACCATAAAACATTGTAGAAATATTTTTATTCAGCTTTTTCACCTATATTCTCTGTAACTCCCTTAATTCTTATTGCAGTTTTTAACATTACATTTTTACTTCTTTTTTTTTTTTGGCTATATCACATGCCATATAATCTATAAAGAAATATGAATAGTAAATGACTGTGTAAACATTATGTAGAAGGACATTTATCACTTATAGATGGTGAAGCCAAGCTGACAGAGACAGAAAAGTAAACATATATATGTATACATGCAGACTTAGAATTGAGTTTCTTTCATATATAAACACAATTTTATTCTTTCATCATAAATTATTTACTCTAAGGTGAGGATTCACGCGGAGATTATAATTACCTGTTATATTATGGATTATGAGACAACAATAAATTATTACCACCTGCTTAACGCCAGCGACTGTCCGTCCGTCATGCCCTTGGCCTCTTTCCCCGCCACCTGCATCAACACCACCTTGGCGGAACACACCTGAGGGCACCGTCACCCTCAGCAGACCACCTCAAGGTACTCCTTAAGATGGCGTACCTCGTGTTTAGCGGGACATTAACAAAACCACGTCACATATGCGATTCAAGCTCGTATATAAAATTTATACTTCATATACATATAGATAAATAGATAGTTATTAATATACAGGTCAATAGATACATTGATAGATGGCGATAAAATTGCTAATGAAGATATTATAATTGAGCGCTTAATTTATGTATATAAACTAATACCCCGAAAAATCGAGGTTCATGAAGAAGGGAAGCAGTGAAGATCTGGGAATCACTGTTCACTCAGAATAAACTTTGCATTCCTCCCGCAAACCTGAAATACATTATTGAATGACTTCTTATATACTTGTACGGAAAGAAAAGAAATTCATTGGTGCATAACAGACGCCTTTGGTAATGTGACACGGTAGACTGAAGAGCTAGAAGACATAGTAATACAGTAGGAATAATAGCGATAACCTCCACTGTTCTCTACGGCTTCTTCCTTGGTCAGACGGCAGCGCTTCGGACCGCCTCGCCTCGCCTCGCCTCGCCGCTCTGGCCAAGACGTGAAGACTGTCATGCTCCAACGGCGGCGACGCGCGATTATTATTATTATTATTTCATGTTGGTTGTGATGATCGGATGCATCTATTGTATTGTATTCCGTAGAAATTTTATCATCATCGTAATAATATAAAAAATATATATAAATAATTCCGAGTGTGAAGCAAATATATTGTTGTTCTTTTGCTGCTAGGTGATGGATATGCTAGTGTGTGTGTGTGTGTGTGTGTGTGTGTGTGTGTGTGTGTGTGTGTGTGTGTGTGTGTGTGTGAGTCCAAGTTTTTTTCTGCATTGCCATAAAAACACTTGCAATATTTACGTCATAGAGTGATTTGCGCCTCTGGTTTGACGTAGTGATTCTATAACATAATTAACATCATCCAACTCGTGTCACAAACCTTATATCGCGAACAGAAGGGAAAATAAATACTCACAAGGCAAGGCAGACAACACCGATGCCTCCGTGGCTGTAATACCCAAGCAGCCTCACCCGGGAAGGCCTAAGACGAGGGTATGTTTCACTCCCTTTGAGTTTCCATAGATCATGTTGTGTCTTGGCATTAGACTGGACAGTAAAGACGCTAAAGACAAGTGTTGTATTATATCATTAGTTCTGCTTTTCTTTGAACTTTCCTTTGCATGATAACGTGGTCGCCTGTCACATCAAGTCATCCAAACAGTGTAGTTTTTAAAATTTTATGAAAGGCGAATGTCATGTAATAATTTTATATTGTTATGGAGCGAAGATATAATATGCATTTGTCTTATGAATATTTCTAGCTTGGTTAACTTCGTCCCTCGCTGCATATCAAGCTTAGACAGTTTGATTTAGAGAGACGAGTGTCTTATCAGTTCATAAGTTTTTCCTTAAATACCTCTTCTGCACCTGTCTTGGCGTATGGGGTAATTAAGACAATGTTAACCTCTTTACTATCCAAACATCTGAAATTGAAAAGTAGGAAATACAATAAGATGAGAAGCTATACTGCCAGATATAGAAAAAATATATATGTAATTAATTTTATTAGATGAATTAAAACATCTCTTTGAAGCAGACGTTTGGCTTGCTTAGCTCTCTTAGGTAAACATAATTCCATCACCATAACCATACTAATGTTGAAGCATTTGTATTCAGACAATAAAGAGAATGAAGCTCAGCGAAGACTTCTTGATGTGTCTGAGTCAGTGTTGAGTCATCGTTATGCGGCTGTCCTCCTCTTCCTGCTTCTTTGTTGTCCTTCTTCCTCCTCAAGCAGACGCCAGGCCGCTGATGCTTGCCCGCCGCTGCTTTCTTGGTTGTGAAAAGATGTACTAGTGTCTGACAGTCTCAAGGCTATACATTGCTTGTGTATATGTTTCCATCTTCACTCAGGATCCCCAGAAAGCATTATAATTCACAGCTTCTCGCCGGAACACCGCTAGACCATAACATATCCTTAGTTCCGTTTGTTTGTATATTGTTCGATGGTTTCATAATAATTGTTAAAAGCGGATGATCCAATAAGATGAAGCCGCTTCGATGCTAAGGCTCCATCTTAGAAAATTCTGTTCATAAATATATATATCTAAAATAAAACTCAGAAAAATGTGCTGCTTGAGTTTCTTTTAATCTGCTTATATATAAGGACACTTAGACTAGCGGCCTCATGGGCATATCACAATCTCAATGACACTTTGGGTATTAC
>JAPQNM010000046.1:3126911-3131911 GCA_029783475.1 Metacarcinus magister
ATATCGGCTTTGGTTGATTATTTCCGGTATTATAATTTTTTTTTCTTCTATTAAGTAATTATCTGTCACGGTTGGCATTGTCACATTTATTATTACTACATTGTAAGGGGAAGAATGTCCTACTTGCTTCTGTATCTTGGCGTGATTACCAAGATTGAGTGATAGTTTGTATGGTAATGATTTTCTTCAACACGTCGCTTGCTTATGTGGGGAGATTGTCACAAAATGGTTGAGCTCAAAGTCGAGAATTAGTAACTGTTAAATAAGGACAGAAATTCACTATATAACTAGGCGCCTAAAAATATTAATAAGAAAATATCAGTTCTAGACAATGTACGTAATTTCTCAACAATTGTTATTTCTTCCTTAGGTCATAAAAACAACAGGTATTACAGGGAACACGCAGGTAACTATCTATATAAACCAGGCATTCTTTACTTCTCCAAACACACCTCTGTAATTGTAGTCTGTCATTCACTACCTCCCACACTCTCATGCCTTGCTTTCATACATCAACCATACACTCACTACCAACCTTGTCAGCCTTCCACGCCGTCTTCTCTATACACATCATACTAATCTTACTTATCTGCTCTCAAATCCTTATCTGGAGCGCCACGTTGCAGAACACTCACCTTCTTATACATGATTCTTGCCTTATACTCATGCACTTCAACTTGTGTAATATTCCTGATGCTGACCAGCCTTCAAGTACCTCTAAGACAAGTGTGCTTCATGGTCTTAATACACCTGCCTCACACACCACGTATCAGGCCTGACTTTAACACCTAATATGATTCTTAACTCTCTTGTCAAAACTTAAATGGTTCACACACTAAAGAATAATTTTGTCCCTCTATATATCTTTCTTAAATAAATAATACATTGGATAAGATTAATTTCTTTACCCAGCACATAATTATCACCATCAGACAGGTATCATTGCAACCTTGTAGTCAACTTGCATATGGTGTAGTTGCACAAATGTCTTTCTGGTTTTATATTCCTCCTTCTCTTCCTTTCGAACTAATATATCCATGTCTAGCTTGGTTTTGCAGTTAAGTTTCATGATTAAGTTGTTGAATCAATTTGCTTCACCATCGAGAGCTGGGGAGATGAAAGGCAAAGAGAAGGTTGATGGATGCGGTGAGGGAGATGCTGGAGTTTGTGTGACAGATAAGGATGCTGAGGACAGGGTGTAGATGGAGACGGTGAGAGAGATGCTGGAGTAGTTTGTGTGACAGATGAGGATGCAAAGGACAGTCAGGGAGATGCTGGAGTTTGTGTGACAGATGGAGATGCTGAGGACAGAGTGTAGGTGGAGACAGAATAACTAAAAGAAGAAGATCGAGAGGTAACTTGCAATGTTTTAGTAAAGAATCTTAATTATAGGTGATATATGATAATAATATTGATCTTTTTAATATTACAGTAAATTATGTATTATAGTTTCTTAATTCCCTTCGTTGCGCTTCTGTTTGTAAGTCTTTTCTTTCGTGAATATATTATAGTTTTGTTATCTTACTCACACAACATTTTGCTCTTGACAAGATGCATGAATATAAATATGTTGCATTGCCTTAGGTAGAGTAAATGAAAGTGAAAGTTAATGAATCCAATAGCTACTGCTTGCATGCTTCCCCTTCTCTTATGGTGTCGTTGAAGGAGAGGAAGCTTGTGTGTAGCTAGCAAGTTCTAAAGGAAATTGCCATGAAAAAAATATAATGTAGAATGAAACACAAAGTTGCCGTGAAGTGAGACATTTTGTAAAGCTGGTGACATGAGATGAAATCTGTTAAAGAAAAAGCCTTTGACTCTGTGTGGTTTAATCGCGTTGTGTGTGTGTGTGTGTGTGTGTGTGTGTGTGTGTGTGTGTGTGTGTGTGTGTGTGTGTGTGTGTGTGTGTGTGTGTGTGTGTGTGTGGAGCCATAGTACATAAAAAATAGCAAACCATTCTGTGTATAAATCATGCATCTATGGAGAAGAAAAGAGATATATATTATTTCAAGACAACAAACATCTTAATATCTTAGTCTCTCTGTCATGAAGAAAAAGATTTGAGGACTGAAGAAGAAGAAATATTTATCCATAAGCTTATTTTTAGGTGATAGATGAAAATATTCGACTTTTAACTCATATAGAAACCCAGAGGATCTTCCAAATCAAGCATAGCAATAATATATTTAATACTTTCTTTAATGCTTCCATACACCTTAAGCTTTTGTATTGAGAATCGATTGTCAAAAGTCGCAAGGTGTAAGAAGTAGTAGTATGTAAACCAAGAAATATATAGAGGTTATGGTTGAAGAATATGACTAAACTATTGAAAAAAGGGGACGTGTATATCCCATTGAAATATTAAAAGTAACAGGTAATGATAACTTAGAGTTCTGGCAAGACGAAGAACACACTAATTATCATAAATCGTTAAGTATTGAAATTGTGTAATGTTAGAAGCCAGATGTGCTTTTGTTTTTTACCTAGACGCCATTTTGTGTCTAAGAATCATTTGGTTTTGGCTTCATAGTTTATGGCCGCACTTGTATATGTGGATTTATAAACACTTCAGTATGTTTAAGTAAATTTAATTGTTACAGACTGTATACAAGACCAAAGATGTTAACTGCACACGAATAAGGCTTCTTTGATAAACTTAGGATCTGGATAAGTGCTTAATATATACATCTTACAAGTACACATCCTTCATTACCTGGTGGAATGCTAAATATATACATCTTACAAGTACACTTCCTCCACTTCCTGGTTGAATGCTAGATATATACATCTTACAAGTACACTTCCTCCACTTCCTGGTTGAATGCTAGATATATACATCTTACAAGTACACTTCCTCCACTTCCTGGTTGAATGCTAGATATATACATCTTACAAGTACACTTCCTCCACTTCCTGGTTGAATGCTAGATATATACATCTTACAAGTACACTTCCTCCACTTCCTGGTTGAATGCTAGATATATACATCTTACAAGTACACTTCCTCCACTTCCTGGTTGAATGCTAGATATATACATCTTACAAGTACACTTCCTCCACTTCCTGGTTGAATGCTAGATAGATACATCTTACAAGTACACTTCCTTCATTTCCTGGTTGAATGCTAGATATATACATCTTACAAGTACACTTCCTTCATTTCCTGGTTGAATGCTAGATATATACATCTTACAAGTACACTTCCTTCATTTCCTGGTTGAATGCTAGATATATACATCTTACAAGTACACTTCCTTCATTTCCTGGTTGAATGCTAGATATATACATCTTACAAGTACACTTCCTCCACTTCCTGGTTGAATGCTAGATATATACATCTTACAAGTACACTTCCTTCATTTCCTGGTTGAATGCTAGATATATACATCTTACAAGTACACTTCCTCCACTTCCTGGTTGAATGCTAGATATATATATCTTAACAAGTATACTTCCTTCATTTCCTGGTTGAATGCTTAATATATATATCTTACAAGTACACTTCCTTCATTTCCTAGTTGAATGCTTAACATATATATCTTACAAGTACACTTTCTTCATTTCCTGGTTGAATGCTAAATACATACATCCTAACAAGTATACATTCTCCAATTCCTAACAGCATCTTACGTGTGTCCTTCCCTGTGAGTGCTAACAAGGACTTCCACACGTCATGTTACTCTTAATCAGCTCCCATGACGGTCATAAGAACAGGTTATATCACTTCTCGTCGGCAGGCAGATGTTCACCTTGTAAGGAATGCGCCCTGTCATTTTCCTTCCTTCCATAACTAACTGGTTACCGTTTCTCACAACCTTCCGTATAGTGTTGCATTACTTGTTATTTTCTTCTTCTCTCTTATATGATTATTTCTCATCTAACCTGTTGTATTAGATGTGCTGTTGAGTTATTCTTACGCCTGTTTCAATTTCAATTCGATTTTTGTTATATGTAAAAGTGTGTTCAGTGATTTTTTTCCTATAGACTCTACCCTCGCCTCTATTTTTTCTATATATACTTGCAAAGGAGAAATATTAGGTCGTTCGAAGCATTAAGGTAACTATCTTTCAGCCATTCAATCAATCAATTAATTCTCTCTCTCTCTCTCTCTCTCTCTCTCTCTCTCTCTCTCTCTCTCTCTCTCTCTCTCTCTCTCTCTCTCTCTCTCTCTCTCTCTCCTTCTTTCTTTCTTTGCTTGTGTGTGTGTGTGTTCTTTTTATCTCAGTCTTAACTATATAGATCAACAATCATTACATTCAAATCATACATTCCACCAAACATTCTTGCAAGACTTTGAGCATATCAGTACCAAGGTTGAGTCAGTCCCCTTCAGACTCTGGATCAAATCTCTGAGAAAAGACTCCTAGAAATGGATATTCCTGATAGAGGCGAGGCTGGGGTGGCAAGGGAAGGTAAAGGTGCTTCTACAGGTGACAGGTGAGATGGGAAAGGTGTGGAGTAAAGTATCATAGGTGATTAGGCTGGTCCGGAAAGGTCAGGGTTATAATAGGGGTGGACAGAGATGCAGGGTGTAGGGGCTAGGTGGCAGGGGAGGCCAGGGCGGTGCAGGGGCGGTGGTGGGCTGTAGTTTGGGAACACCGGAGGTAAAATGGACGTAAAAGGTAAAACTGCGCCGCTGAAATTAACAAAAGTTCTGAATAGTTTCCAGGTTTCAGTGTAGTTCCGTGGCGTCGCTTCTGCTCCTGTAAAATTCGATTAGTATACTTGTCCAATTAAACAGAATATACACGCTTTGTGATAAAACCCAGGGCAGGAGCCATCACCGTGTGTGTGTGTGTGTGGGTGTGGGTGTAGGTGTGGGTGTGGGTGTGGGTGTAGGTGTGGGTGTGGGTGTAGGTCCCGTCTGCTCCTGCACGTCGCTGATGTATGTCAACGATGAATGTGTGAACTGTAACAATGAAAAATAAAAAAGTGCTTTGCGTCTAAAATAATTACGAGACGATGTTTGCTCTGTACAAGGCTTTTCGTTTTAGGCTTTTGGC
>JAPQNM010000046.1:3134411-3136911 GCA_029783475.1 Metacarcinus magister
TTCTATATATCATTCCTTGAAAATCTTGCTTCATTGAAATAAGTGTTTCCAGTGATGCACTTTTTTCAGTCCAACACCTTTCCCTTTGAGTTGTAGCGTTACTCGTCCTTGTAACATTCACATTTTTACTTATAGAGATTCATATTTACAACACAATATAGTCTTAGCAATATTCTTCCTCTGTCTGACACTTGAAAATCAGTCTAAATTGTAACGCTACATCAACTATTGTGTTTTTGTCACTTTTATTTTGTATTTTGTCCTGCTAAAGGTGTTTTCTGTTTGCTTCTTCCCTGGTTCGTTCTGTTCCTCAGGGCTTGGTGAACTTTCTCAAGCTTATACTTGTTAGAACGACTCTCAGTTATTGTTCTCACCTTTGCATATCCTTTACTTATGAAATATAGATAGATATGATACTTTCTTTGTTCTTCCTCCAGCTTAGAGACTTTCGAAATAGAGAAAATGTCATATAACCTGGATTGATATTTTCTTTATATTATATTTCTTTGTTTAGAGTCATTGGGATAAGGTTTGTTGTGCGTAAAATCAACTCTTTGTTAAGTGTGTATTTTAGTATCTATAAAAATAACTATTATAATACTTTTTTTGTGTGTGTATTATAGTATATAACATCACTATCACCATCCTTGTTCACTTTGTCAATTCCATGAAATACACTTAACCTTTATCTTGTGATTTTATGCAGAAAAGATAAATACTTCTCATTATTTTGATTTTAACACTTTCTACTTCCATTGTGTCAAACCTTATTAATTGTGCTTTTGCTTCCTGCTTTTTCCCTTGACTTTCTCATTGTCTTCGTCTTTCCTGCAGCAGTCTAACCTCCTCACAGCCAATGCTTCTCCTGTGTTTCCTTTCAGTTAATATATCTTGCCGTATATATACAGTGAATGCAACACATACAACATGATTCTCCGTCTTAACTGCCCCGTCTCGCATCCCGTCTTGGTTCATGGCTTTGCTAATAGACGAGGAAATGGACGGAACACTTAAAAATAACAATGCAATATTTATTTTTTATGAATATTATTGTATTCAGCATCTACTCATCCTTAGAAACATTATCATTAAGTTCTTCCTCCCTTTTGAACGAGTCCTGTGTTAGGTTATATTCCTTGGAGGTGCTCTGAGGCGGGGCAGCATGAAGCAGGGTATCAGTGCCGCTGGGAGCATCTTGTCTATCCTCCCTTGCGTTGCCTTCCTTGCTTAGGGCGTCAGGTTGAGTGTGAGACCTGCCGTGCCCAGAGTCGTGCTGTCGTCGTGCTGTCGTCGTGCTGTCATCGTGCTAGTGGACTTTCCATTATCATGACTGAATGTTTTTTTGTTTCTGTTTTTCATTTATGTGTTTTTTTACACTTTTGTCTGAGTTGTGAACGTGTGTACCAAAAACCTCTTGCATTCAAATACAACATTTAATGGAGTCAGGAAAGCAACATGACCAAATTAATATTTAATCGGTAAGTCGTCGTTTTTCTCTTTACATACGAGACTTGCAAGAAAAATGGTCGTTTTTTCCTCATATTCTTTACCTTTACGATTGATTCGGTGATATTATGATTTCAAACATTGTATATAAAAAAAACAAAAAACAAGGAGAGTATCGTGATTGAGTGAAAGGAAGGAGAGTGTTGGACGCGGCGCAGCGCAGGAAGGTGAAGACAACGACCCAGGGTGTGGAGGCGGTGGTGGTGGTGGTGGTGGTGGTGGTGGTGGTGGTGGTGGTGGTGGTGGTGGTGGTGGTGGAGGCGGAGGTGGTGGTGATGGTGGTGGTGGTGGTGGTGGTGGTGGTGGTGGTGGCGGAGGTGGTGGGGGTGGTGGTGGTGGTGGTGGTGGTGGTGGTGGTGGTGGTGATCTGCTGCTCTTGACTGCCAGAGACGCCGACAGCTACCCAGCCAATCACAGCAATCGTTTTATAGTCTTTATATTGTTTCCTTTACTGTCGCTCTTAATAGTTTTTATTAATATTCTTTTCACTAGTAACTTTTTTTTTTTGCAAACTAAAAATGATGCGAACAATCTTTTGCTAGTGGAAGGTGATTAATCTCACGCTGATGGAACGATAAAATACATGGAGAAGGCAGGTGTGTCGTGCTGCCTCCCACCCACACCCCGCCCACCCCCACGCCCTCGCTCATCACCCCGGCGGCGTTCTGCAAGGCGGGGCAAGGCGGGACGGGGCGGGACGGGGCGGGGCAGGGAGAGGGAGAGACAGGCATGCAACGGTAAATCCAATATTTTAGGAACCATCAATTGCTTGTTCAAGACACACACACACACACTCACACCTGTACCACACCTGTCCTCACATACACACACACACACACACACACACACACACACACACACACACACACACACACACACACACACACAGGCACACTCACACATGCACACACCTTTACCCTAACCTAAAATTCCAAGGTGGTAGCTGGTGGTTATTACATTACAGGACGCATTCCGGCAAGCAGCATGAATTACA
>JAPQNM010000046.1:3144411-3164411 GCA_029783475.1 Metacarcinus magister
GTCTCTCTCTCGCAAGGAAAAAGAAGACAGAAAAAAATATCGTGTTGAATATTTTGACAAAACATTTATTCTTCCTATATTCCTGGTACTCGCAATTTGTACGAAAAATGGCAGTCAATGCATCAGGTCATTTCATTAGTTTTGTTGATCTCTGAATACATTTACTTACCATGCACATTAATACTATATATATGGATGACTTATTAACGATCTTACCGCCGGACAGTCTCTTAATAATAAGTAAAACATTGTATACATACCGAGTGAGTGAGATAGAGTCATGAATGTGTATCTGTTCTAACAAAGTCTTGAGAGTGACGCTAAGGAATATGAGTTTGATGAATTTAACAGTAGAGTGAGTTCAGTAATCTGCGCTCCCTGTGTGTACCTAAATATTAGTCAGATCAGCACCGGAGCGCTCTGTCAACACGGCCGCTGCCTTGTGAAAAGGTGGCAGCTCGGTCTCTGCCGTGCTGGGGCCTCGGCGCTCCTGATGAATGAGGATAAACACACCATCAAAGAAGTGTGGTAAATACGAGCTAAAGGCAGTTGATAAAACCGTGGGATGAAAGAAATGCAAGATAGGAGTCTGGAAAATTTCAGTAAATAGAGAGTAACTAGGATGAGGTAATGTGCTTGAAGGAGTATTGCAAAAAAATGGAATAAATAGCTTTCAACCAGAAATTAAAACTAAACTTAATGAAAAATATCAGTAATGTAAGCAAAACTTTTATCTTCAGTGACTGGAGGAAAAAAAAGACGAGTTTGCGAAATGTGGTAAAACTCAGGAAAATTTAAAGATTTGCTGTAGTGACTTAAGAGCAGCAAAGGGATTGAGGGGAGGGGGGCCGAGGGGAGACAAGGGGAGGGGGGCCGAGGGGACGGGGCGCGATGGGGGGCAACGATAGATCAGACTAAATGAAAAAAAGTGAAACAAACAGCAAGAGTACAATTTTTTTTTATATAACAAGATGAAAAACTGTTAATAATGATAACAAAAATATCTGATAACGAATACCAATCCTTTTATAGCATTGTTTATCTATTATCTTATTATTTTGTGTTGTTATATTAAATGTTTTCTTCCTATCCTTCTTCGAGCTGTGAAGTAATATTATTCAAAAGAAATTATCTTTATTGTGCTTATCTGTTCCAGGAAGCTATTACCAAGATATTGTAAACGACAGAAGAGATATCTGCTTCTCATATCAATATTTTTCGTCATCTTCCCGTCTTATTCTTGTATATTTGCTTCAAAATTAACGATAAATTTGAGAAAAAAATATTGTCTCCCAAGTTAGTAATATTTTTATCTGTTTCTCTCCTTTCATATGATAAAAAAACGTTATGTGAAGAGAAAGGCTGGAGTTTGTATGTGTGTGTGTGTGTGTGTGTGTGTGTGTGTGTGTGTGTGTGTGTGTGTGTGTATAACTTCAGTGTTTTTGTCGGTGAGATAACGCAAACACCGCCTTATATATGTTATGTACTTTTCCCTGCTCTACAGCCTCTTAAATACTGCCACAAACTGAACACAACCAGACTACAGCGAATACAGTTAAATTCACAAACAAATGTACAGGAAATATTTTATCCTGCCTCACTGCTTCTGTTGGGAATCACTTGTAATAGTGAATTTATTTTGTATTTTATCTATTAAGAAAATAACATGAAATTCTTTGTATAAATGGTTTGTTTCAGGTTACGTTGATCCTTGACTGAAGATTTAAGTGAATGAAAGTATGAAAAGAGAGCAATCCTAGACGTGGTGTGATATTAAACAATATTTCAACAAGTCATGTACTTATATATCCACGCTGAGGATCACACGTAGAAGTACTTTTTAATTGTGAAACTGATTAGCATCATTATAATATTCTACCCCGGAAAAAAGTGGTGTTTAGCTTGTCTAATGCATACTTCAAACAGGTGTCTTGTGTTGGCTGGACGTTTAACTTTTTTATTTAGATGGCCCAGCTCCTTGGAATGTATATATATAAACACACACACACACACACACACACACACACACACACACACACACACACACACACACACACACACACACACACACACACACACACACACACACACACACACACACACACACACCGTAGACAAACATTATACAATCACATGAGCGGTGCGAGCAAGCAAGACATCAGTGAAGCGTACAAGCAGACACCTCATGATCTAAGGCTGAGACGAGCCATCACCCTTGTACCCAAAGCTCCATAAAGGTGATGTTGATGCCTTGTTACAGGACACACGCGGCCCAACACACCCATCACCTAGATACGAGGCCGGAGGAGGGTGGGGGCGGGGAGCACATACAGGAAAATTAAGCATAACAAATGACAGTCGACCTTATTTGGGTGTGTCGTAAATTCACACGTTTTGGGGCCAATACTTCACGCGGGATTGCAGACTAAGGAGCGTGTCGCTTTAAAAATGCATACACTGTTGTGACCTTTAAAATATTGCTTTAAGAACGATCAGTGAATTTGTTTGTTAGGCTAAACGCTTATCTCAGGGTCAAATGTATTTATATATTTCCGATGATATTAAACACCCGCAACTCATTATCATGTTTTATTGAGGAGGGTGAAGGCCAGGGAGGGAGGGGAGAGAGGGGAGGGGAGGTTGGTGGAGAAGGAAGGGTTGGTATACAGGGTCAGGGAAGGGAGAGAAGGGAGGGTGGAGCAGGGGAGAGAGAGGCAGGGGTGGGAAGGTTTGATTGGGCGTGAGGTGAGGGTGGGGAGTGGTCTGTAGGGGAAAAAGTGATGGAATAAGAGAGGGGAAAGGGGTTGGGGGAAGAGAGGTCAGTGGGACACATTGCTATCATAATTCTTTTAGTGGCAAGTCACCACGATGTGTCCGATCATTTGTACTCTTATAAAAAATCCATAAACGATGAACTGTGAGCAGAGTTTAGTGTTTGTTGGTGTTGTGTGTGTGTGTGTGTGTGTGTGTGTGTGTGTGTGTGTGTGTGTGTGTGTGTGTGTGTGTGTGTGTGTGTGTGTGTGTGTGTGTGTTTGTTTGCAGCGCGACAATCGGGATTTAATAAATAAAACTTTGTTATGAAAATAAATACCTGTTGTCACGTAACACTATTAGAAGTATCCGCAAAGAAACGCGATTAAGCTTGAAATCTGTTTTCCAGGTTAGAGAACCTGTGTGAGGCAAACAAACATTGAGTCAGTTATATGTTAAATGATTTGGGAGGAATGTGTTTTATGAACTGACAGGAAAGATTGGGGGAGTTCATCTCTTAAAAAGAATATATATATATTATATATATATATATATATATATATATATATATTTATTTATTTATTTATTTATTTATATATGACAAGCCAGGAAGTGTGTGTGTGTGTGTGTGTGTGTGTGTGTGTGTGTGTGTGTGTGTGTGTGTGTGTGTGTGTGTGAGAAAGATACGGATTCGAGTTTGTGTCTTTATCTTGCTCACTAGTTTCCTGTGTCGTCTGAATCAGTCAACAGTGTGGATGTTTTCGCGTGTATCCTTCCACATATCAATTATAAGTATATTCATGTGTGTATTTATTGTGCAAATTTTAATGGCAATTACGGTCAGCAGACACGTCCTGGTTGGAATTCCGAGCTATTGTATCACTGAACATGATTGGGAACATTTTTTTACGGTACACAAAAGATAAAAGACAGACCAAAGACTATAAAAGGAGTCAAAAAAGAGGAACACACACACGAGTTGGGAGCCACGTAGCCAGAGTGAAAATATCATAACAACAACAAAAGCTAATTCTGGAGGCCATGTTTCACCGGCCGATGGAGAACATAGACTGACGTGTGGCTGGAGACATTACTAAAGGGAAGTTTAAATCAATCCGTCACATTGGATCTATCTTTAGTACCTCAGCATCTTCCACTACAGCGTTACTCCGTCCAGCAGCATCTTCCCCGTTAAGTTTCCACATCATCGTTAATAGACAAACGACATGCATGCTTCACTTTTTTCTGGCTCCACGGCACTTAACTAGCACTTCATTCCCTCCTGTGTACCTATCTCCTTCCTGGAATATCTAATGAACTGAACACCTTCCTCTGTTCTTCTCATATCCAGCGACACTTACCAAACAGACGAATCATGACGGAAAAAATAGATTACTTACATATTTTTTTCTCTCTCTCTTCCTCTCTTATTGTAATTCGTATGGGTTTCTTTCTACCTAAGTAAATGTATATAAGACAAGAACAGTTGCGTTTGTCTATAGAGCAGCATAAGGTACACACATATCATCACCACCCTACCTGATGCCTCGGCCAAAGTCACTCACGCACTCACTCTACGGTAAAAACACGCCTGGTTACCTTCCTCCCGAGACTTGATAATATTCTGGTTACCTCTAAAAAATTTCTTACATGCAAACCCAAACTAGGTAGAGTAAATTAAAAGCAATTAAATTCTTGATATCGTGGCCAAGGAAGTAATTACCTTCAAAGAAAAAAAAAAACTGTAAATGGAAGAAATATAATCGGATATAATATAGAAAATGGATTGTATTAGATATTTATTAGTTACAGATGTTTAAGACGGAGTGAAAGGTGGTAATATATATTTTTATGATAACATTAAGGGATAAAAAGCAATATTCGTCCTGATGTGAGTGACAATATTATGTTAGAAATAAAATAATATTACTGATCGCTAATTTATTTGCCTTAGGTTCAGTTGATGGAGTTATAATTATTACTATGCATTTGAAGGAAGAGGAAGAGGAGGAAAACAAGGTAATTATTAAGGAGGAAGGAAGAATAGTGATACATTTTAGAAGTACTCATGTTTTTGTAGTGAAAGCAGAAGCAGTATGAGCGCGAAACCTTAATAATAATAATAAAAAAACAATAATAATAATAAAAATAATAATAATAATAATAATAATAATAATAATAATAATGAAAATAATAATAACGCAGAGACATTTTTTATTTTCTCACATTATTCACTTATTTATGTATGTATTTATTTATTCATTATTTACTTACTTATTATTTTCTATGTCAAATAAAGGTAGTCAGGTTTGCGTGTGACTTAGGTGACAATGGTGTGTGTTTGTTTGTGTGAAGTGTCTGACCTCATTTTTGCGTGCATGTATTCACTTGCTTCTTTATCAATGATTTTATATGTTGCTGAGAAGAGAAGGAAAAAAAGCAAAGAAAAATAATTATGCTTCTGTAGCCAACCCATTAGCAAAATTGAAATATCTGTTTGTGTTTGTGTTTGCATGTATGTATGTATGTGTGTGTATGTGTGTGTGTGTGTGTGTGTGTGTGTGTGTGTGTGTGCGTGTGTGTGTGTGCGTGTGCGTGTGTGCGTGTGCGTGTGCGTGTAAGAAATATACACAACACATGTTTCATCACCCTTACGAAAGCATGTTATCATTAATATAATAATTACTATAATTATTAAACTCTCCTGCACCTCCTCCTCGTTCCTCCTCCTCCTCCTCCTCATCCGCCATCTTCCTCACCATATCACTCACTAAAAGGGGAAAAAAAAAACTCATAATGTCACCGGAACATCAGGAGGCGTTGGGTGCGTCACGTGCCCAGAGAAGGCGAATGTTACTGAATAATGTATCAGTTTATACATCATGAACGAGGTGCTGACGGCCCTCCACCAGCCGTCACCCGGGAAGAAAACCTGCCGCGGTGATATGCAAAGGCAGGAGGTGGAATAAGATGGATTTTTTTTCTTTTTAAGTAAAGGGAAAATATTTGTTATGATGTTAGGTTTTTGAAATGAAAATAGAAAAAAAAACTGGATATTCACCATCACATTGCCTTCTTTTGGCTATCCTTAACTTATGAATTATTGCGTATCACAAAATATTCACCTACCACACATCATATATATCTATAACATAAAAATAATAGAAATCAATATAATATCAATAAATTCCAATATAGAAAAGATAATTAAGAAAGCCACCAGTACAGTGAGACAATCCACACACTAATGTATCCCAGATGAAAATATATTGACATGAATATTAAATTGAGAAAATGAACCCGTGGCATGACAATGAGGAATGCAGGACACCACACCACCACCACCACCACCACCACCACCACCACCACATCATCATCAGCGAAATGAGTCCATCACATTATATTTTCTATTGATAAAGCAAAGAGGAGGAGGAGGAAGCTGCCGTGTAGTCCTTGTTGGTCGTGACGAGGACGGAAACTAAGGACAAAAATTGGTGTGAGGCTAGTTCCTTTATGCTTTTTTATTATTTTTTTCCTTAAGTGGAGCTGGAATGGTAGTTTTTCAATATAATTTTCCAACTACTACTACTACTACTACTACTACTATTACTACTACTACTACTATTATTATTAACGTAAGCATGTTCATATGACTTTTTATAAATACGGAAAAAC
This sequence comes from Metacarcinus magister, assembly GCA_029783475.1. Taxonomy (NCBI): domain Eukaryota; kingdom Metazoa; phylum Arthropoda; class Malacostraca; order Decapoda; family Cancridae; genus Metacarcinus; species Metacarcinus magister. Next base: position 3,150,838 of record JAPQNM010000046.1, read on the forward strand.
TGGTATTCTGTGGGTATCCTTGGGAACAGATGAACTGGTTGAAGAAACAGGTCTGTGTGAGAAAGGTTAGAGCTAGGGTGTGTGTTGCTCCTTCCTCCTCTTCATGTTAGGGGAAAGGGTGGGTTTGAAGGTTGTCAGGGAAGGCGATGTAGCATATAAAAGTAATGTCTTGTTATTGCATTTAGAATACCAGGTGTGGGTAGATTGCAAAGTAAAGTGTATGTAAAGTGAAGAATATCGTAAGCCTTGATGTGTGGGTTGACGGCAAAAATCGGAGAGATTGTTCAGACTGGAAAGAAAAAAATCAGTGAAGTTTCTGTTTTCACTATGCTCAGTTTTGCGAAACTGCTCGAATGTTTGTTGTATCAGTTTCACGATGTGTTTTTTAGTGGCGGGAGTTTTAGGTGTTTTGCGAAGTGCATATCCTTCACTGTGAGCTAAAGGGAACAAACTTACAAGAATATAAAACTGAATTATTATAAGACAAGAGGGGTCGTTATCTATTAAAAATATTTCGTAACTTTATTTTCTGCATTGAGAAGAATCATGGATATTAGTAAGAATATCAAGTGACGTGTAGGTATGGCTGCGGCGACGATAGATTTAACTCCCAATGGTTTGAAGACGACGGAGGCGGTGGTGAGGTGTCTTGGAAGTCGTCTTAGCCTCATGTTAGCTGGTGGCGGAGGCGTGAACGACCAGGAACACATGTCATCGTCATCCCGATCACCACCGGCACAGCTTTCACCGCCGAGCCTTGTGTGAGGTGGTGAGGTGGAGGCTTGTCATTATTACCGACGGAATGAATGTGTTCCCTCGTGCGGGATGTACAGTAATCTCGTCTTCAGTTGTGTGTTATGTTCACCGCGGCTGACAGCTTCCCTAGAGCCCCGCTTCACTTATCCAGTGGTTGCCTTGTCAACATGTGGCTCTCTTGCACCTCTCTAAGTGCTGAGTTACCCAGAAGTCCCTGCCACGTGTGTTCTCATAGTCCAATAGTCAGGTGTGTGTTCTGCCCGGCGGCTTCAGGCTGAGGCTCGGGCAAAGTCTGCTCATAAGAGTATGCATCAAGAATATTTGTTCATCATACACATATTCACAAAGGTTATGCTGCGAGACTTGAGAGTATTACCACCAACGATGGATGTAGCCTTCTTAAGATATATTAAAAGGGTAGTTTAAGGGTGTGGCAATCCTTCTGATGAGTAGGAGGCACTCAGCTCCTTGTAGGTGCAGAATACCAAGACAATATTATTTTGTTTGTCGTGATGTTAGGACGCGCCCATCCCTCAGCCTCAACCGAGAAATTCTGTGACCTGGACGGGAGAAAAATGTCGCCGCCTTGTCGTCACACTCGTCGCTTGTCGTGCTCGCACCTCCAGGTTGATTTGAATATTTCACTGTGGTGCCGAGTGGACGACACTCCTCGGCCCGCCTATTCGGCTTGGGGTAGAGCTGTCTTGAGTGTGTGTGTGTGTGTGTGTGTGTGTGTGTGTGTGTGTGTGTGTGTGTGTGTGTGTGTGTGTGTGTGTGTGTGTGTGCATGTCTGTGTGTGTGTGCGAGTGTTACCTACATACACAATATCTATAATATCTATCATAATGATGGCTGTATAATTTTGGTTATGAAATAATTTAAGTATAATATCTACTAAATATTTGCTTGAAATATATGAAGATATATATATATATATATATATATATATATATATATATATATATATATATATATATATATACAATATATTATCGTCTTGTGTACTGTCTTGGTGTGTTCAGAGTGCCGTGATAGACATAGAATTGTTGAAGCAATAAAATTTTTGTCGGAACACAATTTTTTTCAGACTTTTCAGGCAGACTGAGGCCCCAGCACACCTGTCTCCGGGAGATCACTGTCTACGAGCAAGGAAACCATCGCAACGTTTTTATTCTTATATTTTTTGTACATTTATTTCTTCTTACATGCGACTTTATTTGTCGTCCAAGGAGAAAGTTTGTGTCTTTCAATAATTATATTTCAATGAGGAATATCTTTGTGTATCTTTTACCTTTACCATATTGATATATAATCATCAGTCATCAAATATGACTGTGAATATACTACGGATTTGTTGTGTGTGTGTGTGTGTGTGTGTGTGTGTGTGTGTGTGTGTGTGTGTGTGTGTGTGTGTGGTGTGTGTGTGTGTGGGTGCCTGTGGGTGCGTGTGTATATATATATATATAATATAAAATATATATATATATATATATATATATATATATATATATATATATATATATATATGTATACTGTACACACACAGACACACACACAAACACAGACACACACACACACACACACACACACACACACACACACACACACACACACACACACACACACACAGACACGACTCCCCAGATAAGTCTTTAGGCAGCCAGATACACAAGCACCAAGCCAAGGTACAGGCTGGTGCTGTAACAGAGGCTGGGCGTGACTTTTCCTTGTCAGTCTGTTATGATAACTATATTAAGCTTCCTTCCCGTGAGGCATCAATTCATAAAGTGAAGAGAGTCACTGCTGACACCTTGAACCTGTGACTGACGCTATCAGGAAGTAACTTATTTATGCTCCTTCTACTACAGAAAAAAAATATATAGGTCTAATAATAATAATAATAATAATAATAATAATAATAATAATAATAATAATAATAATGATGATAATAATTGTAATAATAATAATAATAATAACAATGATAATAACAATGATAATAACAATAGTAATAACAATGACAAGAATGATAATAATAATAATGAAATGACAAAAAGAATAGTGATGATGGTAGATAATTCAAAACGTTATCGTACCAACAAGAATTATGAGTATGTATTTCATCACACTCATCACACAATCCATGAATCAGAATCAGGTCAGCTTGGTATTATTAATCACGCAGCTGGACTTGAGAACCATAGTCACCTTAGGCGGGGCGGAGACCATGGCTTATAGTCACTCGTCTCCTATATAGTCAAGTCTCGTCCTGCTTTAAGTCTAGAAAAAGATACCTGTTTACTGGACTCTAAATTTCCTTCCTTCTTAAGTCTAGAAGTAAATACCTGTTTGCTGGACTCTAAATTACCTTCCTAGCACACAAGGTAATATGGAAATAGAGATACAGATGATTTTGATTCGAGTAATATTGTAGAAAAAGGATAATTGTACTGAGATAAGTGTTTTGTTTTTACATTTTATTGTTTTTTCGTGCGGGAAAGATTTTGGGAGAGAGAATAGATAAAAACCTCTTCACTCACCGATTATATTTTGTGTTCTAAGTTACAGTAAAAAAACAATTGTTGACACCGCTATCTGAACCGTTGTATTCGTAAGGCTTCTTCAATATTTTTTGGCGTAATTTTTCAATATTAAGGACTAAAATACCTCATTATTAAGTACCAGTCATTACTTCGCCTTAATTAGGAAGGACAGTGAGACCTTATTACTAAAACATCTTACCTTCACTACTTCATAATATAATTCATTAACATCAAAGACAAATTGGCATCATTAATAAGTCTCTTTAAGTACTTTCAGTCAACAAATAATTCATGAGAAAATTATCTTATTACTGAGATACCTTCATTATTTTATACCATTATTCTTTGTTATTAAGTACACAGACAAGTGGCTTCCTCTTTGCCTAGTAAGGTGTATGGTGTTGTAAGGCTGCACAGGCGGGGAGGACCTTTCACGGGAAGCCTCGGGGCAGCAAGGACGATCTGAAGTATTGGAGGGAAAAGATGCGTTTATTTGGGAGAGAAATCTTACGTTGGATGTAAGCTATAGTGTTGTTTATCCTCATTTTCTTGAGAGGAAGTGTAGAATTGTATTATGTTTTGTATCTATAGGAAACGATGTCATTGTAGTAGGTTATAAGATTAGAAGGTGATGGTATCTCTATTATTTTTCTCTCTCTCTCTCATTAATAAGTCTCACATCACCCATTCAGGAAGCGACTCACTACATCAAGGAGATCTTCCCTCCTGCCTCGTTCCCCTTCCTTCTCTGGGCGACGGAAAGCCACTCTCATGAGCTGCATTGCCCCTCACACCAAGCTCCTTCTCCCCTTGTCCTCATCACTGCAATGGCTTCAAGTATCTAGAAAATTATCCTATCACTCTATCAACTTGTCCTCCACTTCCTCTTTCTTCCCCTCCTCCTTGTCCTCCTCCTCCTCGTCCCTTGTCGTGCCTCATCTCTCCCTCGCTTTCTCCTAAACCTTCATGGCTAAATTACCCTCTTCCTTCCTCGTCTACTCACTCTTTATCGCGTGTTACTTCCTTCCTTCCTTCCTCTCCCTCGTCCCTTGTTCGATCGGCTCAATTGGCTATTCTTCCGATTTACAAGATTAATTTTAACGTGTTTCAAGTCTCCTTAAGGGATCAGCTTCAAGATGTATTTAGCTAGATTCTTTCCCTTGTATTTTCTTTTTTCTTTCTTATTCCTGAATCTTGCGTCTTGTTGCATTGTAATTTGTGTGTAATAGCGTTTATATTACCATGGTATTTTTCTCTTAATTTTGAGTGGCTGTCTGCAACACACTCTGCCTCAGGTGTCTGGGTAATACTCTTGTCTGTAGCAGAAGGTCATGGCTGTCTCACCTCTCACTGCTGTCCTCAAGGTATGCTATTTGAGATTAAACTGGACATGCAAGATTTTGTTTTCTATTGTGTGACCGTTGCCAGGTATAATGTTTTGAGTTGGGCATTAAATCAGCGTGGGTTGTTTTGGAATCTATAGGGAAAAGTTGTGGTATGTAAGGAGGTAGTGTAGAGTGGAAGGTTTTCGTTTAATTTACCCCAAAAAATTTACTTGCTGAAATATAGTCAGGAATCATTCTTGAGTTAACTTACTTCTGCTTCTTCTAATAAGGTTGAGATGATATTATAGTTTATCTTTCTCTCCTATAAATGTATAAGATAATGAAGCAGTCAATCGTCTATTTTATACATGTGTTTTCTCAGAAGGAAACAAGGAAATCCACTGTATTAACCCTTTTTATTGAATCTCGTAACAGTCAGTGAAGTATATTATGAAATCAACATTATGGTGTATCTACACATTGTAATATCGTCTTTATAGAAAAATACTAAACACGGTAAATATTCGTATATGCTTGTGCTGTAAATATTGAGTTTAGTCCTTCGCTCTTTGGTGTGTTACCGATATGAATCCCGGTTGTAAAGAAACACTGGTGGAAGTAAGAGTGCGTTGCTGAGCCCTGCCTTACTAGGGGTATTAACACTAAACTGCCGGAAAGCAATATGTTCGTACTCATATCATATCATATCATAGAACGTCAACGACAAGAAAAATTAACCTTCCAGCCATATTTCCGTCACAGTTACACCGTACAAAGAGAGATAGAGAAAGAGAAAGGGAGTGGGAGTGAGTACCTGTTCTTTACCGCCAAAGTCTCTACCTGTACACTGCAGGATTCATCACTCTCTGAATACTGAAGCAGTGAGTGTCCATGAAGGGCCGTGAAGCAGGGACAAAAGATCGTGCGCTTGTGTACAGCTTGATTGGTCGCCTGTTTCCCTGTCAGTGCCTGAACAGTGTCGCTCGGGAGCCGCGTCCTGCTGCCTGACACGCGCCAAATAGCATGATTAAAGATACACTTGAGCCGTCACTCTACTGCTGCACCCTTCCCCTGTCTGCCCCTTGACAAGGTAATTGCCAACTTGTGAAGTAAACTTATATTGACGTGTCCGAGGGAGCCGAAGCGCCTGAGGAAGTGGCTGGCGGACAGAGGAGGAGGAGGAGGAAGAGAAGAGGAGGAGAGCTAACTGAGAGAAAGGAAGAGAGGAGGAGAAGTTATACATGCATTCTCACAACCTAGAGGAGCGACTCAGCTTAATATTCATTTATTAATTATATTGATGATTGATTTGTCTCATGCAAGTGTTGTGGGTGTGTGGCGTGTACTGGGTGAAGGCTGGGTGTCGTGGTGTCGTGGCGGGGTGCTGCTAGGGTCCTGACACGCTCTTGTAAGTGGATGGAGAGAGGGAGGGAGCATGCAAGGTAGGGCTGAGAGGTTGAGTTGTGGACTGTGGTGAAGGACGACTCACTCTCAAATCATGTCCGAGTTGATATTGTTTTATTATTGTTACTTTATCTTTGTAATTGGCTTCGTTTTCCCCCTTCCTTCCTTCCTCTTGATGGCAATTTTATATGTTATGTATTTATAAGGTTGTGCACGACAGTGGTGATGCTTGGATATTTAACTTTGCAATGGATATATTTTTCTTCTAAACTATTTCAATTTCTCTTGTGAGTTTGTATTATATGTATATATTATTTTTCTCTTTGCACGATTTTGCTTCCGTTCCCTTGCGAGTCTTGTAGTTTCCATAGAAGGTCGTGGTATTGGCAGTTACCATTTGTTCAGGAAGTTGAGACGTGAACGATCCTTGTGTTGTAGAGGCGAATGGCAGTAGTTTCAATGGGAGTTGTTGTGACGAGGAGGAATAGCAGTGTAAAGGCAACCAAGGGACAAGGCAATCCTGTAGTAGTAGTAGTAGTAGTAGTAGTAGTAGTAGTAGTAGTAGTAGTAGTAGTAGTAGTAGTATAGAAACCCTTGAGAATGGCAATATATTTTTCCCCATAACCTCGTCTACTCCCTTTGATGATGCCCAGGGGTCTCCGCGCCCAGTACCTTCAGTAAGCCTTGCCACGTCACCTCCTATGTCTTGACTAACGCCCCCTACTAGCTACTACTTCATGTCTTCAAGTGTTTGCTTGTGAGTCATGTCAGTGTTGTGTGAGTCTCATGTTTTCTAGCACTTGGAATCCGTGTATCATATTTAGTTTTTTGGTATTTCTATGCAGTGTTAGGTTTTTTTTTGTTTTTGTGTTGCTTCAGTTTGTGTATGAAGGTTGTATGTTACTCGATTGTGTCTTGGTTTCTAGTTTTTTTGGGGGGGCACTAAATTCGTATTAATGTTTCTAGTTAAAAATATCCTGCTTCCTTAATTCATCTTCAGATACTTTGGTTTAATTTCATCCTTTATTATTTATTCTATTTGATTTATTAATGTGTAGATTTTTTTTTTTTTATTAGTTGGTGTGTTTTCCTTCCCCTCAGTTGAAGTACACGGCCGCAGAGGACAGGTAACAGCATAATCTTTTCATTGATATCTGAGAATACTTGATCTGTTAGGTGTAGCTTTTACGTGGGAGTCTATCCTCTCGAAGGTTAATTCCACATAAAGGTTTGTTCAACTCAAATCGTTCGCCCCATCACACATGCAGAGCCGGAATAACAGTGAGACTTTTTCACAGCTTTCTGACCTCTGAGGGGAAGCCAGATTCAACGTGGAAAAGAATTCTTGGGTATCACTCTCCCTGGTGGCTCAAGAATCAGGAAATTCTCATGGTAGTCTCGGCCGATTTTTTCTGGTTTTTATTCTATTTAAGGTTGTTTTGTAAGAGAGAAAATAAAACTAAAAACAAACCTCAACTTGTTTGTTTCTCAATGGGAATTTATGTTACTTTTTTTTTCCGTCTAGAAATTATGTTTGTGTAGAGCATCACCAACAACACACACACACACACACACCAACACACACACACACACACACACACACACACACACACACACGTTCTCAGCCTTGCAACAATAACACCTGCAAGACGAAGGCAATGACGAAGATTAAGGTGACGTGCAAAGTGCTGTGAGGGTGAGGGAGGGGGAGGAAGAGGCTGCCTCACCACCGCCAACACTCCCTAACGTCACCAAGAAGAGAGGCAATGTGTGTGTTCCTGTGTGTGTTCCTGTGTGTGTGTGTTGGTCAGGTGTGTTGGACCTGGTGTCATGAAGCCCTCCTGTGGGTGTGCAAGGGGGCGCCGCTCCCTGTGACGTAGATTTAGAGGTTATTCATGGTGTGTTAGGAGAAAGATGAGCCACAGGAGGTAATGTATATAAAAATAGATGTATTTTTGTGTTCATAACTTCTTTTTTTTTGTAGGTTTTATCGAGCTTAAACGATTCATGTAATTTTTTTTTTTATATATATATATATTATAGATGACTACTTATTTTTGGTTTATTTTTGGCTTTTTTTTATTTTATTTTAAGGGATCACAGTTATTATGCGCGTCTGATGTATCCATCCTTACCTTTTCTAAATCTCAGTTAATCACGTGTGGGTTTTATTTTGCTTATTCCCAGCTATCACAGTTACGTGCAATGATTTTCTGTCGTACTTGTGTGTTGTAGCGATAACCAATGTATTTCATCTTTTATTAGTCTTGGCAAAGGGATAGAAGAGACATGATCCCTCTCAGTGCATGATATATATATGTTCTCAATGTAGTTTCTCCTTCAATAAAATCATCTTTCAGTCAAATTATCAATAAGTAACTGCTATGTTGTGAGGTTCAGACTGGTTATGATAATGTATACTAGACACCTTCCTTCACTTCTCAGGTTATCTATCCTCTACTTCAGGTGCTCAGAGACAGGTGAAAAGGCATTTATATCACCTCAATGTACTTTTTTTTTAGTGATTTTAACGTCTTTATTTAGTCTGAGGGAAAATTTCTTGATCTTGACTGTTACACTTTCTTAGATTATAAAGTTATCGTTATTATCACGCCCTAGGAAGCTTCTGGTTGTGTAAAATTCTTGAGCATTCAGAACATTCTTTATAACTACTAATTGCATGGTATTTGCTTGTCCAGTAAGGTGATTGTGACTTAGACAATTAGTTACTTCATACAAGCATGATTAAGCTTATTATCATCACTAATAATATAATCTATCAGTGTGGCCAGCTTTCTAGAGTCAATAGAGAGAAAAAGAAGAAAGGAATAAGGCATGTCACTAAAAAAAAAGGTATTAATGCATATTTCGACCCTCTAGATAAATTATAAAGACAATTATATCTTAGCTTGCTTTCAATGCCATTTTTATTGCCTCAGTTCTTGGTGTCTTGCTTATCAACACTCACATGACTTTTCTTTCTCTCAGTATTATTAGTCTGGCAAGGGAGGTGGAAGTGCTCTCTCTTAACCTTAACCTCTCTTATTATCCAAGCTCTCCTCCCTCCCTCCTCTTTCTTCTCATTTACCTGTTTTTCAGTTTATTTTGCCTCCGCCTGTCCTCATTTTCTTTCTTATTGCTGTTGCTTTTGTATTCGTCGTTGTCGTTTTTTCCTGTTTAATTATTTTTTTCAGTAGTGATTATGCATGTCTTGAATCCTTCTTGTTGTGTATCGTTAATTATTTGTTGTTTTGCTATTATCATCCTTTCCTTCATTTTTTTTATATATTTTTATTCCTTCCTTTCTTTCATTTCATTTCATTGCCTTACGTCCTTCCCTTCTTTCTCTTTATTTCTTTCTCATACCATCTTCCTTCTCTCTCTCCTTCTTTCCCCTTCTATCATTCAATCCATCTATCCATCCATCCTACATCCATACATTCATCCATGCATTCATATCCCTTCATCCACCACCACCACCACCACCACCACCACCACCACCACCACCACCACCACCATACACTAATAGCACTAGCAGCCCTGAGTCGGGAAAGAGGCGTCCCCTTACCTGTCTCTACGGATCAAAGGTGCCGAGCTTCTTCTAATTACGGAGCTCCTCACCTGCTTGGCTGGGTACACCTGTTTGAAGAACGCTTTCCACCTGAGAGACGCAGGTGAGTCTTACGCTAATTAAGAGAGTTAATGAAGTGAGGCTATTGAGTCACCTTCACCTGTTTTCTTTGCAACTTGACTCATGCAATATTAAGACAAAGGATTTATTGCTTACATCTCTTTCGCTTTCTCTCTCTCCCTCCCTCCCTCTCCCTCTCTCTCTCTCTGTCTGTCTGCCTCTTTGTGTCCTGCATGAAAGGGCGTCTCCATGCAAGGGTCTCCTGGTTACTTGGGACCTCTCTCTCTCTCTCTCTCTCTCTCTCTCTCTCTCTCTCTCTCTCTCTCTCTCTCTCTCTCTCTCTCTCTCTCTCTCTCTCTCTCTCTCTCTCTCTCTCTCTCTCTCTCCTTGTCTTCTCCTAACATGCTCAGGCTAACTAATTCTACCTGCCTGCCTTGTCTTCCCTCCAGTAGTGTGTTGTGTAGTGGTAGGTAGCTTGTGTCTTGTCTTGTGTTGCTTTCTGTTCTATTCCACCCTTCCTTCGTGTGTGTTGTCCTTCCCTTCCTTCTTGTCGTATTGGTGGCCCTTCTTCCCTTCTTTCTTTGTCGTTGTTGTGTGTGTAATTCTATTTTTATTTAGTTTATTTTGTTTATTAGTGTTTTGTTTCGTTTTGTTATTTTTTGATTTTTGATTTGGTAAGTTTGATTTTTCTTCGTATCTTCTCTATATATTATTTTTTATTATTATTATTATTATACTTTGTGTGTTTATATAGAAACATAGATGTATATTTGCTTTGTTATGTATTTCTTTTATAGTATTCCACTGTTTGTAGTAATATATATTGTACACATACTGGCTTATAACTTATTTCTTGACCTACACAAACACACACACTATCTCTCTCTCTTTCTCTCTCTCTCTCTCTCTCTCTCTCTCTCTCTCTCTCTCTCTCTCTCTCTCTCTCTCTCTCTCTCTCTCTCTCTCTCTCTCATTGACCTGATGGCTCCACATATCGCTGCCTTTTATTCTTTCTCTCTCTCTCCACCCTCCTCTCTCTCCTCTCTCCCTTTTATCAACTCTTAAAAATGCTTCACCAATTCTTAAGACTTCCTTGTCACCCAAAGTTTTCCAATTAGAATAGAAATAAATAAATAATAAAATAAGATAAAATAAAATAAATCTTGAGGTAATATATTTTTTCTTTATTGTTGTGTTGTTTTCTTGTTATATTTTTATTTACTTTTTATTTTTTATTTATTTATTTATTTTTTTTATTTGTAAAGAAGAGATATATTTTCAGTCAGAGTTGTAGCCTCCCCTCCTTCTTCCTCCTCTTCCTCCTCCTCCTCCTCCTCCTCCTCCTCCTCTTGCGTTTCTTACATTATTCTTCTTTCTTATATTTTCTTTCTTCTTACACTCATCATCATCATCATCATCATCATCATCATCATCATCATCATCATCATCATCATCATCATCATCATCATCATCATCATCATCATCATCATCAACAACATCACATCGCCCTTCCCCAACTTCCTCATCATCTTCCACGTAGTCCTCCTCCTCCTCCTCTTCTTCCTCTTCCTCCCTCCTTCCCTCCCTCACTGGATGGCCGCACACCAAGACATCGGCCATTTTGTTGCCTCCAGCCAGACGACTTAGCATTCCATTACGGCAGCAGGCCTTTCCTCCCCCCCTCCCCCCTCCCCCCCTTCGTCCCTTCCGACCGCCCGCCAGCCCTCCTCAGCCTTCCCTCCCGCCCGCACGCACTGCTCCTCCGACGCTCGCTCTCTCTCTCTCTCTCTCTCTCTCTCTCTCTCTCTCTCTCTCTCTCTCTCTCTCTCTCTCTCTCTCTCTCTCTCTCTCTCTCTCTCTCTCTCTCTCTCTCTCTCTCTCTGTCTCCGTTTATCTTTGTTCGTCTGTCTTTCTTTGCCTGTCTCCTAGTTCTCTCTCTCTCTCTCTCTCTCTCTCTCTCTCTCTCTCTCTCTCTCTCTCTCTCTCTCTCTCTCTCTCTCTCTCTCTCTCTCTCTCTCTCTCTCTCTCTCTCTCTCTCTCTCTCTCTGTGTATGTATGTATGTGTGTATGTGTGTGTGTGTGTGTGTGTGTGTGTGTGTGTGTGTGTGTGTGTGTGTGTGTGTGTGTATGGGTAAATAGGTATCTTTCTATTTCTTATAAGGATTCATCATTATAATAACTACTGCTACTATACTAATGATAATAATAATAATAATAATAATAATAATAATAATAATAATAATGAGTAGAATAGTTAGCATTAATAGTAGTCACATTTCTTCTTCCTACATTATATTCATCTTTTTTCATGTACAGTATAATATATCTCACTACTTTTTTCTATCCCTCCACATCCGTCTATCTACCTTCCTTTCTTTTGTGTACTTTCCCTCTACTCCCTCACTCCTCAGTCATCGTTAGCATCACCGTGATCTAACATTGCCATAAACTCCCTCAATCTGAAACGACAATGCTAAGTTGCACCTAACATTCAACATCATGAAGCACGATCTTGGGCCGTTTGTTGGTTTGTTTACCTTATCACCTCTGGCTTGGGTGCCCTGGGGTCGGCGGCGGCGGCGGTAGCGGTGGCGGCGGCGCGAGGGAGGAGGCGTGTCCTCCCGCCTTGGTGACAGTGGCGCGGGGGGCGGCACTAAAGAGGAAGGAAAAGAGTGAGGAGCCGCGTGGAGAGCGAGAGCAGCCGAGAGAGAGCAAGAGAAAGAGAGAAGCCTATACCGCCAGTGCCCGCCCCGTCCTGAGAGAGAGAGAGAGAGAGAGAGAGAGAGAGAGAGAGAGAGAGAGAGAGAGAGTGGGTGGAGAGATGACGGAAGCTGCTGATGACCAAACCTCTCTCTTTTCCCCCCACGTCTCCCTTCTCCTCACCCCCCACACCGTCTCTCCCTCTCTCTTTCTCTCTCTCCCTCTCTCTAACCCCCCCGCTGCTCCCCCCCTTCAAGCCACAACAAGATGGCCGACCAGTAGACGCGGCGGGGACGGTATTAGGCCAGCCCACACACCCTTCCCCCCTCACCCCCCTCAACCCTCTCTTCATAATCCCTCCCGCCCCCCCTTCTTTTCAGCCTCGGCGCCCTGCCCACCCCGGACTGTCTACCATTGTATCACTCTCCCCTCCCCCCCCCATAGCCCTCTCCCATTTTCTCTCGTCTACCTGAATCTGCCTTTACCTGGGGCTCCCCGTACCCTTCCTTACCTGGCAGAAAGCTTACCTGGTCCCGCCGCCTCTACCTTACCTGTTAGTCTTGCATATGACAGCTATTGTGTTGCTCTCAAAGTTTGGTATGAAGTGTTTCTGGGTATTTTGGCCCTTACCTGCTTCCTCCTCCTCCTCCTCCTCCTCCTCTTGCTCCTCATTCCCTGTGTATTCGTCTCATCTATTTGTAAACACTTCCTTGTATACTTCTTTGTGTCTTGTGTCTACGGTTTTCTCTGTTTTCTGCATTACGTTTTAGATGTGCTTGTAGAGGGTTTGCACTTACCTAAGCATTCTTGTCTTCATGGCCGTAGCGCAGACATACATCGCCTCGCTCCTCTCTGTTAGATGTTTGCTGTGCCCTTTGTTGTCACCACTTACACCTTGTCACACATTATAACGCTTACATGATCACTGCCTTGCATTTACCTGCTTGTCTTGGTAGTTTTACACCTGGAATTATTAAATCTACTAGTTTTTTTTGTTTCTCCTCAAGATTTTACATTTGGTAGAACAGAAAGTAGTAATGACGTTATGGTGTAGAGAAGGAATTAACGAAAATATCATAAGATTCCTCGAGACACTTTCCTTTTACAAGTGATGCAATACTGATTATATTATTTATTATATTATATTATTTATTTTGACCAGTGTCTTACATTTACCTAGTTCCTGCTTCTCTTAGTAGCTTCACACCTTGAATAATT